>JAYWLI010000043.1:0-32442 GCA_037074505.1 Albizia julibrissin
TGATCGGACTAGGAATCGAAGCCATATCGTGTGGTTATCAAGGCCGCACCCCGCCCGCCCCCGCCGAAGCCGCACCTCGTTCGCACCACCGCCACCCGCACCGCGCGCCCAGCTGCTGGGTTCTTCCTCGTCGGTAGTAAGTGCCTCTCGTTCGCTATCGCGCGCTATCGGCGAATCGAGAAAGTACTGTCCTGGCGGCGCTGCGGCCTGCTGCTGCGGCTGGCAGCCCTTGCCCGGCCCGGCAGCCCCGGCCGCTGCAGGGCTGGCTGCCTGGTCTATTGTAATGAACTCCCGCCCGGTATCGCACTGCATCGGCTCGTTTGCTTCAAATGCGGCCCCTCCCGGCCCTGAGCCCGCCACGCCGCGCCTTGCCTCGCTAAGCCGCGGCGCCGCGGCGCAACCGCACCCCTCGGCAGTGCACCGGACACGCCGCGCCGCGCCACGCCGCGACCGCGACCGACCGCCGGCAAGAGTCGCGCCTTTGGCTCCTTGGTGCCCCGAGGCCGCAGGCCAGGCCGCCACCTAGCCTCCGCGCCGTACGATGCGATAGTAGCTGACACTATTTGGAGCGCATGCAGGGTTCAAGAGCGGGTCAAGCTAAGTCCTAGAGCCCCGATCCCAGTTTTATCGCTTTTTGAATGCCAGGCCGTCCGATCCCGGAATGGCTCGCTTTCAGCGACACTTTGCCTTGGTTTCCCCCGGGTGGCTTGTCCGGGTTTGCGAGCCAGGCCGCGCCAGGCAGCATACTGGCAGTGCCTTCGCGTAATTGAACCATCCCCGCCTCCGGCAACTCTTGACGACCGACACGGCTTGGAGCGCCTGGAGACTCGCCCAGGCACGGCCAGACACGGCCAGGCACGGCGCGCAGGGCAGAGTCATAGGGCGCGGCGGGCAAGGGCAGCGGACAGGAAGTGGCATCATTCATTTTTATGCGAACACGCTCTCGGTCCCGCTCGGCGCTGCCCTGTAGGGAGTCCACCATCAGGAAGCCATCAACATTCAATGACCTAACGCGGCCGTGCGTGCGCCGTGCCGTGCGCGCAGTGCCGTGCGCGCAGTGCCGCTACGTGCGCACCGCCACCATCGATTTGAGATCGCGTCGATCGCGTCCCGGCCGCTCGTAAAGATCGGGTCAACTGCGAGCAAGCACCGCGCCTGGAAAATACGAACCGGTGAGCCGGATTCGAGTACGGTAGAAAACCACAAGCTGCACTGGCCGTGGCTCTGGACTAAGCCGACGTTTTCATCGTTCCCTCTGCAACGAGCTACCTACCTACCCCCCTTCCGTGCTGTGCCGTCCCGCCCGGTGCCATTGAGCCTTGGCGTTGCCCCTCCGAAGCCCGGGCCGCCCCGTATCAATGCTGCCAACGGCACGGTGTTGGTTACCGGCTTCGCGCCCGGCCCGGCTGGCCCGGCTGGCCGGCTGGCCCGGCCGCCTTTCATCGCGAGTGTTGGCACCGCCCGGTAATCAATCAGCTGGGCTGGAAGGCCGTGGCGCCCGTCATGAAGCCGGCACCGCGCGCAGGCCGCGTGCAGGCCGCGATGCGGTGCGGGCTGGCGTCTCGGCGGCCGTCACGTTGGTTGGCTGGCTGCTGCTCGACGTGTTCGTGCAACAGAGGTGTACCTGCGTTGAGGTCCAAGTAACTCAAGTGTCTCCAGCACGAGATGCGTGGGTTCTAGGAAACAGGAGCGAGTGCTGTATGGTGCACGTCCTTGTTCTGATCGGCTCGTGCCGTGGCCCCGCTGCCGCTTGCACTTTCACTGAGGGCGCGAGGATGCACCGCGCCATCATCGGTTGCTGACTAGCCCTAGCGATGTCCGAGGCCACATAGCCCACCGCCCGCCGTGCAGTGCAGGCCCTGCCCACTTGCAAGCTGGCAAGCCTCACACTCACTGTGTCGCTACAACCTGCCTCTTTTTCCTCTGCCCTTGATGTAGTAACCATGGTCGGACCATGGTCGGACCATGGTAGACCGTACGAAATCCATGTATATCCATTCACAATCCATCATTTTACCATGGTCGACCATGGATCTGCATGGTGCCCTCATGGATGACCATGGTTACCATGATTGAACCATGGTTGACCATGGATAAACCATGGTTGACCATGGTCAGCCTATCATCACCATGGTACGTTATGGTCGACCATGGATAAACCATGGGTGAGCCATGGTCAAAATATCATCAAGTACGGAAGGCCATGGTCAGACCATGGAAGACCATGGTCGGTGATGGTCGACCATGGACTAACAATGGTTCATGATGGTCGACCATTGGCAGACCATGGTACGCCTTTCATGAACCATGGATGATCCATGGTCGAACCATGGATGATCCATGGGCGAACCATGGATGAGGAGGACTTTCCTTGGACGGAAAGTTGACCATGGTGATCCATGGTTGGACCATGGTTATCCAGGCGGAACCATCGTGATCCATGGTAGGACCATGATTATCCATGCGGAACCATCGTGAACCATAGTGATCCATGGTGGGACCATGGTAACCCATGGAGGGACCATGGTGATCCATGGTGGCCCATGGTGGGACCATAGTGAACCCATGTCTGCGAGCATCTATGATGACATGCCACACCGATACCCCCGTTCCCTAAGAGGTGTTGTGGCGCAGTGGTCAGAGCTACGGCTTGGTAAGTGAGAGGGTTCCAGGTTCGGATCCCAGTCAGGTAAGAGGACTTCAGGCAGATTAGAGGGGAGAAAACAGGAAGGGTAAAGAAAGGCAGAAGAACAGTACAGCAGGAAACCTAAATTAACTGATATTTCACTGGATTTTATGTGATTTTATGTAAAATATACCCGTCCATAATCTATCCATGGTTGACCATGGTCAACCATGGAAGATTGGCCGTGGATGACCATGGTCGACCCATGGTTCGACCATGGCCAACCATGGTCCAACCATGGTTACCCACGGCCAATCTTCCATGGTCGACCATGGGTCGACCATGGGAACTATACCAAGGGTGTTTCAGGTGGGTGCCCACTTCAACCCGCTGCGGCACTGTTTGTGTTCGGATGAGTACCCAGCAAAGATGTGACTTTTGCCACGGCGAGGTTCAAAGGGCAGAACTGTAGGTGGGGCCGAGCGGCTACCGACCACCGCCCCTGGCGCCAACCAATACGCGGCTCGTGACTCGGCAATAAGTTCTTTTGCGCGCGCCAAAAAAATAAAAAAGTGCCGCGGTTACAGTAATGATAAAAATTGTAGCGCGCAATCTGCGGAGGGAGGCTGTAGCCGTATCCTTTGTGTGGGGCTCGCTCTCCGCGCTACGCTCCACGACCGCGGCTGCCAAGGCCGCCACCGCTGTCGACTGCTCGAGCTCCAGTGCTCCAGCATGGCTCCAGCCGAGAAGGTCGCGGTCCGGGTTTTTGCTCGGCGTTCATTTGTGGAGCGCGGCGGGACGCGCAGGGCCGCCGAGATAACAGGGGCGATTTGTGCGCTCGCTAACGTAAACCTATCCATGCGAGGGGCCGCGACAGTGCCTAGCCAGGGCCTAGCCAGGGCCTAGCCAGGGCCTAGCCAGGGCCTAGCGCCGCGAGGCCATCGCTGGCGATCTTGCGTGACGGCGCTCAAAGATGCACTGTCAGCATCTCAGTGGCAGTTACACTTTGTGTGTAACGTCGATGTGAATGGACTTGCCCACCCACGAGCCTCGTTGTTAGCGGCTACTACGCGTTGAACTGGGGCCGACTAACTTCGAAAAGTAGAGGAGGATTCACCCAAACTTTGGACGTGCTAGTCCCAATGTTTCCTGGAGGCTTATTTTCCAGCCCAACGCTCCGCATGGCTCCGCATGGCTCCCCGGGGGCGTGTCGGCCATCAATCACCTATCTCCGACGACGCCCGCGGGGCGATGGACTAGCTGTGGGAGGGCAGTGCGCGCCTGTTGTGCCCCCCCAAGGCTCAGGTCTTTGCCGTGTCGGTGCGTGCGTGCTATAAGGTCGGATTAGCCTCCGGCCAGCGTAGGCAATGTGTATCTTGTACCCCGTAGACCGCAGATCCACCTTTCTTGTTTGAACGAGTGTTGATCGTGGATTCGCCCTTGTCGCACGCACCGAGTTGGTCGCGATTTCAGCGCTGCGCATGGCTGCTGGCCTATAGAGGATGTCTCGCCACTGTGACCACGCGGCCACGCCAGGCCAGCCAGTCTAGAGCACAGTCCATAACGCCATGCCGACCGGCATGGACTCCTTACTTTTGTCATGAACTGATGGACTGCATGTGGTTAGTAGTCGTCTGCTTGCTCGCTGGCTCCGTGAGCCACGGTGCTCTCGAGGGCGTCGAACAGCGAGGCCGCTGCGAGCACTGCTTGCGGCCCCAACTGACTCTTCACTCTCCCCAGGGGGCTTTGACCCCCGGGCCAGTGCTGCGTGCTGGAGGTGCCATAGACTAACGGATGACCTGGTCATCAACGAGTAACGAATGTCCGCAACCAACAGCTCGTCCGATGTGCCTGGCTATGGCCCCGCCCCGGCCGGTCCGCACCGTGTCGGAGCCATACGCCATAACCGGGCCAGCCTATTGTGCCGATCCGGTTGGTGCTCTCTGACACTTCAAGGCAGTAGGAGCCCTGTCCGACCATCCCTTCCCCTATACAAAACTTAAACGAAGAATGTTTACCGTTTCCTATTTTACATAATTGTAAATTGTTTGTTGGACATTTTCTTTGAAAATTGAACGTTGTTCCTATGCTATGCAAGGTAAAACCTTTTGCTTGGAACACAAGGGTTCCTATCCTTTAAGCATGGGCTTTCGAGGAAATTCCTTGGAATGCAATAAGGAAACATTTTTACCGTGTGTTCCATCCCTTGCGCATTTCTTGACCCGCAAGGAGAGCCTGGTGTTGAAGTAGGGTGACTGCCCTGCGGGCGCCGCCATTGGTCGGTGTAAGGCCGGCCCGCCAGCAGCACCACCAGGCCGCGACCAGGTGAGCAGTGGCCACTGGCCAAGCGACGCCATGCTGCGGCGCTCCGCTCGCTGCCGCGCGTCGTGAGCTCGTGAGGCAATCAGCGGATAGGCACGGTGTGGGAGGTACGTGATTTTGATTGGCTGATGACCGCTGCGCCTTCCGACTACTTTGTCACCCTGCTGCATGGCTGCCGCTGCCGAGCGGGGTTGCGCGGGGCTGCGCGGGGCTGCGCGGGGCGGGGTACCGCGGCCCTGGCCAATTGCTCGTAATGGCAGTTATCAGGCGAGCGGTGCAACCCTCGGCGCAGTGAAGCGACGGCGGCCGCGCATGCAGCATGCAGGCAGCAGCGCGGTGGCACCCAGCCCACCTCACTGCAGGCTAGGCTCCATGCCAGGCTCCCGAGCCCCCGCCATGGCAGTGCCCTGGCGGCCGCTCTGCTGCCCGCTGCGGGTGGAGGGCTCGTCGCTTGTGCACTAGCTGCGTGGCACTAGAGAAAGGACTCTAGTTTCGTGGCCCTCAGCCACTGCATCTGAGGGTGGCCACTGAGTACACGCTTAAAGCGCCTACCGCAGAAAACTAAACGCTTTAAAGCGCTTACTCAGTGGCCGCTTTAAGCGTGTACTGACTAGACACTTTGCCCCATGGTTAAACCATACTCCTTGTACACATTTTGAATGCCCTTCGATTGAAGTGCATCGAGTAGCCTTTCTACGCCTCGTCAGGGGAGGCCGCGCAGGCCGCGCCCTAGTTGGTCGCGGCTGGCTGCCGCTCGGCCGGGACCGTAGGCCTTGCCGTAGGCGGTAGACGCCGGCCCAGCCGCCTTACTCTTGGGGCCGAACGTAGACCTAGATCCGCCCTTGTTGCACGCGCACGTCACCTGACGCGGCGGTGTCGCGGCTCATAGGGGTTGCGATGTGCCGGCCCGTCGTGGCGCCCACAGGCGAGCCCACAGGCCCACGCACGGCGGGCGGGGCCGAGGCGGGGCCTAGGCGGGGCACTATGGGCTAGTTTCGGGGAGGCGCATTGTGCTCTGCCGTAGATCAAGACGTCTCGTAACTCAGGCCCCCTTCCCTGTCTCTATGCCCGCCTCACGCCATTCGAGTTGCACCCGGGTCGGGTGGTCGAGCCGGTCGTGCTGTATCACAATACTGCGTCCGAAAACAATTGTACAAGACAAGGAGATTCTTTCATGAAAACCTTGTTCAACTTTTGCTGCATGTGTAAAACTGGAGCAAGTGACACTGCTTCTGCTGTGCGAGTGCGGCCGCAGACTTTGGCACTTTGAATTTGCTGCTCGTGCTAGGTTGCCACGCTCGTTACGCGCCTCACTAAGTACTCCATATGGCCGGCTGGCGGGCTGCAAACAGCTCGTGGGGCAATTTAAAAACTCCCGCGGGCGCTCCATGGTTCTCACGCATGCCGGAGTCCATTAGAAGCCGCTGGCCGGCACGCCTTATCCCCTTCCGATCACGCGGTGCCGCCGTTTTGTTAACCTGCGCATAATCCCCGGCCCATTACGCGCAGCGCGGTCTCTATTCGCAGCGCTGTGTGGTCGCGGACCACCCCAGGTCCCTCCCAACTGGCCCAGTACGCCACACCCCTAATCAAAAGGTGTCCTCCAAGAACACACTTGCTATACACCTTATGCAGGCAAGGCCTCGTCAGTCGGGTTAGATCGCAGCACATTCCTGATCATGCAATACTAGGTGGAAGTGTATACTTTTTGGTTTAGGCGCAGTGTGCGTCTGGCCTGCGGACGGGGAATTCGCTTTTACTTGTGAAGCGGTTTGCAGCGGTTCGCCCCCGGCCAAAGCGTCGCGCACCGCGTGTTGCGCACTCGCAGGCTGGGCGGGCTGGGCGGGACGCGGGAGATGGCACGAGGGCTGATAGGGCACTCAGCGACTGCGAGGCGTGGCGTGGGGGCCGCAGGGCCGCACCAGCACGGGCTAGCCAGCCCAGGGGCCTCGCGGGGCCTGGCTGTGAGTCGAGGCAGCGAGGCCATCAGATCGTGGCGCCGCAGCCCTTATGCTGCCATTTCACGTGTTCGCCAATCATCGGCGCCGCCGGGTCGTCGCTGCTGTCACCGACTAGCGGCCCGCCTGGCCCGCCTGGCCCGCCCGCCGCCCACACTGCAGTGCAGTGACGAGCTGAACACGGTGCGGTGCCGGCGGTGCCGCCCGGCCGCTCATTGTAGCGAGCGAAGCGCCGCGCCGGCCTGGCCTATATATCGTGGAAGAACTGTCATTGGCCCGCTACGCTGGAGGCTGGAGCACAACGCGTCTTCGCCCAGGGGCCGCGCCGCGACCTCTGCGCCCGTAATGGCGAGTAACGAGCCCCGCCCAGCCCCGCCACGCCCCGCCACGCCCCGCCACGCCTCGGGGCCTGAGCCGCCTGAGCCCCACCTAGAGACAGCCTCACATGACAGCAGTCGTAAAAAAATACCAGCAATATTTTGCACAGCTTATTTATTGGTTTGGAAATCCGTGACTGGAAAGATGCATAAAAAATGATGCCAAGAGGTGTGATATCTGTTTTCTTTATTTTAAAGCCTTTTTCAACAACAAAAAAGTATAGATTGATCGTTTAAAAAAATATAAAAACGAGAAGTATATAGCTTTTCTAAGATTTCATTTTTCGTTGAGACACGTGCTGCCGCCGGTTTTTATAGGGGAATGTATACGTACGTAGGAAGAGAAAGTGTTGGTGTTTGAATAACCGCGGCGGTCCTGGGGTGTTGGATCTCCCCTGTGAGCCCGAGGTCGGCGAACGCGGGGCGCTCGCGGCGCATGTCGCCCTGCCGGGCGCGCTTGCATCTATGCCTCCGCCGCTATGGACCGACCATTAATTTTACACCCGAAGCAGAACAAATAAGGATCGGCCTCTAGCCAGGGCGTGGCCAGCAGGGCGCGGCCCAGACTCGTAACGGCGCGTGCCGCGGTGCGGCGGCGCCGTTGTTCCTCGTCTTCGTCTACTTTCGCCGTCGCGCGGTTTCATGTCCACGCGGCTGGCTGCAATTGGGCGATGCGACGCATGACCGCTCCGCGCGGCCTGGGTCTGAGCCTGAGCCAAGGGGCTGGGACTGCCAGGAGTCTGACAAAACCTCGTGACTACACTGGGAAACGCGTGTTATCAGAATCCTGGAGATACGTGGCTGTTCCGCGCTTCACCCACCCAGCTCTTGTTGAACGCGGCCATCGCGTGTGCTGCGGTGAGGCCGGGGCGCCACCCGCTTGACGCGGCGAAATAAGCAGGCATGCCCTGCCGTCAATACTTTACGGCGGTGCATGGTAGCGTGGGCGTAGCCAGCTGCTGGTGAGGGCACGCGACAAGTCTCCAGGATTCTGACAAAAGTACGTCATTACAACGTGTTTCACTATGTTGTTACGTAGTTCTGTCAGAATTCCAGAGAAGTGCCCTCAGAGGGTTTTTTTACTGGCTCACCGACGCCAGCTGCACACACAGTCCACAGCCTCACCGATCGCGACCGTTCGCAATTAGCCATAAATATCAATCTCTTGTATTCTTTCAGCAGATGATACGCCAGTAACTACTTATGTCGCAGTTTGAAATGTTTATCTTGAATTATGTCTGTCGAGAACTGTAACTGGTCCCAACCTCTTCCTTCCCAGCGCTATACGGCTTGGTTCTCTGAAATAAAATGCACCTGTTCAACAATTTATAATCTTCAATCTTCCCACCCCAAACTATGTCATACGAGGAAACTGGCCCCACCTCTCCCTTCCAGTTTGGGCCTAGGCCCAGTTTTTAAGAGTCGACGTGGTACTGTATTGGTTCCCCTCCCGCTGGTGCTGTTACACTGTGATTAGGGGTTGCGGTTGCCACTGCAGTCGCACCGACGGCGGATGCGTAATGTCCCCGCACCCCTTGCTTTTTACTCCCACCCCAACCCCTCTTTTCAACCCTTTCGCCGCACCTGTCTGTCCGAGGGGCGGCCGGGGCGGCGCACGCAACGCGGCGCAGCGCGTGGACGTTATCGGCCCGGCATCTGGTGCTGTCCCGCCCGCACCAGGCCCGCACCCCCTGCAGCGCCGGCAGTGCCGGCAGCGCCCTCTGGACTCGTTCCGAGCAGCAACCGCTGCCACTCGTACACTCCGTAGCCCGTGAACCTCCCCCTTCCGCCGTAGTGCTTCAAGCTACTGGGCTAGCCAGGGCGCGCACTCCCTGCGCCGTGGCAGGCACGTCGATAACTTCCTTCCCGTTGCGTCTATCGAGTGGGCGGGCCAGGCGGGCCACCCCGCCCCGCCGCTGGCACCCCGCGAGCGGTTTGAACGCGGCGCCATAAAAACGCTAAGTGAGAGGCGGGGAGACCCGCTGCGCCCCCGCTGCAGGTAGTCGGGCGGCGCGGTGCACGTGAGCGGGGGCAGGAGCTGCGGGCCCCACGCACCTGCGACCCCCTCCCGACAGCGGGGAGGGGATGTTTCTAACGAAGGAGGCCACTTCGCAGTGCGTGCCACCGCACGGTCTGCATCTGTCTGCTTCTGGGGCACCGCCAGGCACCGACAGACACGAGTCCAGTGCAGCGTGTGCCTGCAACAAGAGCATGTCTACATTCAGCCGCTCATCAAAGGCACATCTCGTACCCTATTTGATGGCAGATGCGTCCTTGTTCGGTGGGACGAATGGAGATCGGCGCTTGTTGCACGAACACGTTCAGTGGGAGTCTCCCGCACGCCGCGGGCCGCCATAGCTTGGCATGCGCGTGTCGGCGACTCGAGTTACGCTCAGGACGGGAAGCGAACCATTTTTTCTGTTCGTATTCTATTTGCCTGGGACTTGCGGTTCGTGTAACCGTATATTTTCCCGCGCGCGCGGCTGGGTTTTCAACATTGTCTCTCGCGGCTGACTTTGGCGCCTAATTTTGAGGAGGATGCCTTGCAGTCCGTCCCACGGCATACCAAGACAGCTTGATTCGCGTCGCCCAGTCTTGCCTTGCCCCGCCTTGAGTTGACCTTGTTAAGTTAACAACGAATTTTTAACAGTGTGTGCCGAGTCCTTGATGAGCGGCGGTAGGCCGGCAGGCCGCGGCCCAGATTGCGCGTGACGGGGCGCCGCGGCAGGGCGCGGGCCGCGACTCCGCCGCGACTCCGCGGTCTCCAGGAGGCCCTCGCTGTCCTGAATAGCCTGGCGCCTGACCTTTTTATGTGTCGAGGAGGCACAGGTAGTGTGTGCCATCCCCAGGCGAGGCACTGGAACAGGGACCGTCCACCGCACCGTCCCGCAGTCGAGCCAGAATGTGAATTGATTCATCCATCGAGGATGATTCTGACGAAACATATCGCACGTCAGTGGTAAAGGGCATTGACTTACGCTGTTTGGTCCGGACGCCGTAGAAGTAAAGGCTGCGGCCGCCCTGTAGGAACTGACCGGAGTGACCGCTGTGTGGCGCCGGTCCATCACGGAATCGCGGCCGCGTAGCCGCGTCGCTGCCGGGGGGTCGGCCTTCTATTGTTCTGCTTCTTCGAACGGGGGCTCACAGCAGCCTCGCAGCTCGCAACGCTCGGTGGGCCTCCGGGGCCTCTGGGACCCTCGCCCCTTATGCAACCCCGCAGCCCGTGGCCGCGGCGTACCGGTGAGCTGGCGCCACTGGCAGCCGAGCAGCCGAGTCCAGGGCAGTCGACATGGCTAAGAGGCGGGCTCGTGTTTTGCAGTGTGGAATCTAGTGCCGATTAAAACTATCAAATCATGCACAATCTACGTTGCCGCAACCTGTCGTTTGTCACGGCCGGAGGCTCTGAATTCCAAATCGGTAGCAGACACGCGGGCTTCGCAGGCTGCGCGGGCTGGCCGGCTCGCAAAGTGCCGGTGGGCTGGGTTCGCACCTCGACCGCCCTCATTAGCATGGCAGACAGCAGGGCGGGCGGCGCCGCGGGCCTTGGTCGTAGAGCAGGCCATCGAGTGCGTGCAGCAAGGGTGTGGGTGTGTCTCTTCGCGACCGGCCATAGAAGCCGTATCTGCCATGTGTAAGATTATAGGAGATGCGCTATTTTTGTGGCGCCCCCACGCGTCATGCTCACGTCGAGGCCCGGGCTGGGCAGTCGGTGGCCGGCTGCACCAGCACTGAGCGCTGCGTCACGGGTTGGGAGCGTGATGCGGCCACCGGCCCAGCCCCGGCCAGCCCCGCGACGGCGCGTGGATTTGTGGATGCAGTGCGTTGGCGCGTGGGCGGGTCGGGGCGTTGGGCGCTGCCAGCATGCCACGTGGACTCACAATGCCTCCTAGCCAGTCCATCAAGGCCGCCCCAGCCCGGCCGGCTGGCCGGCTCCGCCGCACTAGACTCGTCTTTTGTCGCCGGCCGGCCGTCGCTCACTTTCTCTGCGTGCTCGCCGTGCTCGCTTGCCCGGAAACGAATTTACCCGTTCGTTCTGAGCCGCTGAGCCGGCCAGGCCAGGCCTCCGCGCCTTGATCTAGTTCCTTTTGTCGTTGCGTTCCGTCGTTACTTTTCTTGCCTCCTGGTTGACACGCTGACTCCGCCCAGGCTCACCCAACGCTGCCCTCTCTGTGTTGCAGGTGCTCCAGAGAGACGTCGAGTCCCACGGCAAGATCGTGTCGTCCGTCGTCAAGCTGTGCGAGCGCGTCGCGCACCTCCAGCAGCAGCAGCGACAGCAGGCGCAGGCGGACGAGCCGGCCGCCGAGGCGAAACAGCAGCCACTGGATCCCTCAGTCCGCGCCGCGCGGAGGCTCGAGCGCCGCTGGCATCACCTCTTCCTGCGCTCGCTGGAGTGGCAGTGCCACCTGGAGACGCTCGCCAACAAACTCCGTCAGCAGCCGGTGAGCACTTTTTCCATTACTATGCATTCTCTCCAGGATTCCGACAAAAACAACGTCAGTAGATTGGAAACGCCTTCAGTTACGTTTTTCTGTCAGAGTTGTGGAGCATTGTGGATCCTTATCACGCGGTCGAACCAGCAAGTGCTGCCCGCGCGGAAGGGGCGTGGCGCCGCCATCACTCGCGGGCAGACACGGTGACGCACCGCCAGCCCTGCGGCTGGCCCGCCAGCCAGGTGTGACCGCCGTGTCGCCCCCCCCCCCCCCTCTTCCGCCCGAAAATCACTCAGCGCGTGCGTCCGAGCGGCCGTTGGCCTCGGCCGTGGAAATGGCTTATTGCGCTCAGTCTTACATGCAAAACACCCCAGAGGCCCTTTAGGGAGGCAATCTTTAAACACGTTACAGGCCCATGCGGAAAAATGTCCTATCTTGAGTGTGATCCATGAAACATTGTAGTTCGTATGGTTCAAACCAAATCCACGTAATCATTTTTTACAGACAAAGGGATTCTCACCAGTGAGATTTTATTATGTGATCTCTGCGCTGCCCTTTTCAGAGTACGAATTTTTTATAATGAGAGAGAGGGCGTCTGCTTGGTGAGGAGGGCGAGAGCCACGGTGACGAGGAACAATCCCGCACTCGCCATTTTTGAGGCCTCGGGGGAGGGGGGGGGGGCACTCCGTGGCATCAGGCCGCAGGGAGAGCAGGCAAGTAGTCGCGGCTCGCTGAATTTTGGCCCGAATGGGCCACGCCTGGCCACGCCTCCTCGCCCCGCCCCGCCCCGCCACCGCGCGGTCCGCGGAGCGGCAGCCCAAATAATGACACTGCCTTTTCACGACGGCTTGGCCTCGGGCCGGGCCTCGGGCCGGGCCTAGGGCTGGGCCTCGGCCTGGCGGGTCGTGCGCCTCGATGACGAACGCTTTCAGTGGCGGAAGGAGCGCGGCGGCGCGGCGAGGAGTGGGGTTCAAATTAGACTGCGTGAGATTTTCTGCGCCCCCCCACCCCTTCCCGCCAATCTCTGAATGCGGTCACCGCGGGCGCTTCCGGCCGTTTCATACTCCCACAGCGCGAGCGCGCCCGCGGATCCCCAGGTAGGCAAGCTGCAACGCAAGGCTGCGTGCTTAGTAAGAGATTGCCTACCAGCCAGGCGCTCCGCTCCTGCTCGTGCAGCCTGAGGCGTGTGTCCCGCGATGCTCCCTGACCGAGTCGGCATGTCGGCATGACCTCCAAAAGACTCACTGCTGCGCATGGCCAGTGTCGCCTCGATGCTGGCCGTGCGGGCCGTGCTCCTCTATGCTGGGCAGGCGGAAGAGGGAAGAGCCGTGCGGAGATGGTGCGGACGCCACCACGCCGCGTATGGGACGGCCGTGGTGTTGCGACAGCAGGCCGCCACCCGGAGCTCCCCACACGGACGGCCGGACTGCGAGGCACTGCTGGAGGTTGTCGTCCCCGCCTCGCTGGAGGTGTGCAGCAGCGCGATTAGAGCCGCGGCGTCCCGCCCAAGGATGGCGTCACGTCGAAATTTCGGCGAGGCGCTGGCCTCGCGTGCTGCGGCGTCCAGCTAGGCGAGGAACGTCGCGGCGTCGGCCCCGGAGGCAGTCCAGGCGACGCCCAGCGACGCCCCTCGCAGCGTGCGTGGCTCGACGCGGCCGCCATGGCACGCCAGCGCCGCGATCGCCCTTCGTGATCGGCGCCATCAGGCGGGGATTGGCGGGCAATTCGAACGCCCGGCCGGCCCACTCGGCTTTGCGAGGCGTAGCTAATGGGCGTAGCCCACTTGGCGCCGCTTGGAGTTGCCCGCCGAATCGCGAGCCGGTCAGCAGGGCCCGCTGGGTACCCGCTGGTACCCGCTGGCGATCGCGAGCCGAAGGCAGGGAAAGGCCGTGACCTGGCCGCGCCACCGAGGCCTCATGGATTGGCGGGAAGGCGGAGTATTCACATAGGAAAAAGTATACATTTTTATGTCGGGGTGACATTTTTTTGTTATTGTTATATTTTGTCATGAATTATTTTGATGTGTGTGCATATTGTGGAGCCTCGCACAGCACCAAGAACGTCACGTACCCCTGTTAGATTGTCTGCACGCTAGAGTCGATAAATCTGCGTGAATTTGAAATGGCTTTGATCGGTATCGATTGCAGGAGATCACATGAACCATGAGATGGCAGTAGTTAGTATTGTACTATGAATGACCACTCCAGAATGAAGCGTCTTGTACCACGTTGCAGGCAGACGCTCTGTCTCGGATGCGAGTTCGACGCTCGCGCCGCGTCCGCGCGCCCTCGGTTGGCAAAGGCACTCCGCCTGGCGCGAGGAGCGCACAGTGCCTCCGCTGCCCGGAGCGGACGGCGCGGCGCGCCCCGGGCCCTAATGAAGGCGCCGCGGCGCATGGCGGCGCCCCACTTACCCCTACTAGCTGGCGTCGCGGGGCGCCGCCGCGGTGACGCAACTGGCCGCGCCGCCACGGCGTCGCCACCGCGCCGCGGGCAAGCCACGGCAAGCCACGGCTGGCACGGCGCGCGAGGAGGTCACTTATGTCCAGCAGTAGCGTCGCGCACAAAAGCCAGGAAGCCGCGAGGCGCCCGGCAACGCCTGGCGACGCCTGGCGACGCCGCGCGTTTGTATCCTGGAAAGGGCCGCCGCCGCCGCCGCCGCCTGGCGCCGTGCACACGGCCGAGAGCAAGGGGGCTGCCCGAGCACCGCGGAGAAAAGGGGACCCGCGCTGGGAGAAAACAACAAGAAAAAAGAGTGCCGCTCCGGGAGACAGGTGTGCGCTCCGGACTCGGGGGAGTGAGTCGTGCTGCCGGCCTGTGCCGGCGCTGAGAGGTCTGAAGGGGGAATTTTCGGCAACATCGCTCACCTCACACCATCCCGAGCTGGTGCCGCAGCGGCCCTGCCCTCCGAGAGCGTGCTTTGGGTGTTTCCATTAAATTTAAATTGTTGTTATGAGAGGCGGGGAGGGGACGGGTTCTGTGTGGCAACTGGTAACCCCGAGGGCGGTGGCCGCGTGGCCGGGCTTTTGCACGTAATCGGGGTCGCCGCGCACGAACTGGCCCGCCCGGCTCGACGTGGTCGGGGCAACGAGGGCGTATGCCACTTGCGGTCTGCCGTGAAAGGCGTATCTGCTGACATGTACAAGAATAGGAGATACGCCTTTCTTAGCGGTTCGGAAGTAGATACGCCCTTGTTGTACGCACACGTTGAGCTCCACCCGGCCCCGCCCACTGGACCACGACCTCCCCAAGCAAGCCGCCGTTGTGGAGCTCTCATGAGGGCTACGTTTGGCGCCGGAGGCACGCGGGGTGCTCTTGGTCTCTCCAGCGTACAAGTCTCCGGGTAGACGGGGGCCCTACCCCGTGGGACTGGGCCGGGGCCATGGCTGGGGCCTCGTGGACGTCCCATGCGGGACTACTCTACAAACCGAAAAGTACGACATTCAGTAGGAGTATAAGTAGCCATTAAATTCGAAAAAAATAATATAAAAAATAAAACAGGAATACTCACCTAGAAAAAAATGTATACTGTCATTTTCGGCGCGAATGGCCATTTATAGTCAATGAAGTGCCAAATCAACGGCACGCGCTACGAGTTTCCTACCCTTGACTTGGTGGGTGCTGCCCACACGCTCTGTGGGCCTGGCCGACCAGCCTGGGTAGGACTCGCTCTAGGTGCCGTGGCCGCGTGCGCGCCTAACGCTTAGCGCTGCTTAGCGCCCCGGGCGAGATTTGGCGTGCTTTCTGCTGCGCGGGGAAGCGGGGCCTCGTCGCGCCTCTGCCGCCGGCTTTGTTCCTGTCTCCGTTGCTCCTACAGTGGGGCACGGCCAGGCCGTCCACGAGCGCGAGGGAGACGCGGACGCAGCGCTCGCCAGTGCGTGGCTGGCGTTTTCGGAGGTAGCCTTAATCCGACAGTGGGGAAGGGGCACCAAGAGGGTCCAAGAGGGGATCTGCAAGCCAAAGCCGCGAAAACCCCCTCCATCTCACCTCCTCCTCCTTCTCGTGGGTCGGCGCCGCTTGAACCCAGCGGAGTTGCGTCGGGTGGCGCCCCGTGTTACGTTAGCGAAGACATAATAAGCGCTCTCAAATAGTAAGAAAGGGACAGCGCGTTTTGCAAATAAGGTAATTTTCAGGAAATCGATCGGCCGGCCAGCGGCAGCGCCAAGCGGTTGGATATCGCTGTCAGCGTGTGCGCGCAACGAGGGTAGATCTGCTTTCGGCCCGCGCAAGAGAGTCGTATCTCCGATCCTGTCACAACACACCAGATCACCATTGCCGTGAGCTTGTTGCTTGTGCGAGTCTGCGAGTCTACTTGCTCGCGTGTTCTTGTTGCACGCACACGTCGCTGTTGGCCAGGTGACCAGTGCGCTGCGCGCTGTACGATCGAGAAAGCCCCTCCTAGCTCGAGTCCATCGTGCTGGCCTGTCGGCAGCCGCCGCTCTCATTGATGCGATAGCATCGCAGCGTCGCGGACAATCCCGCATTGTGGCCATGCAGATCAGCCGTCGCACCGCGCGTCGTCTGCTAGGCGGCCTTATTGGCACGACGGCTACTTCCGGGGCGGGAGTGAGGCTGGCTCTACGCACGACGCACTCTCCTTTCTCGTGCCGTGTCCGTTTGTACGCACTTATGCCATCGTGTTCTCACCGTTGTTACAAACGCAGGCTTACTTGTAAAATTGTCTTTTTCATCCCGCACGACATGTCCCGCTGCTGCTGCTGCTGCTATGCGCGGCACCTCCCCGTCGCCTTGACTTACTTGGCTCCGCAGCAGTTTCGAGGCGGGGGGGGGGGGGCAATAGCCGGCGATAGCGGAATGCTGTGAGAATGGAAATCGTGAGGCCCGCTGTCCTGGGCGCCGCGGGTCGGGCGGGCCGGATGGCCCCGGATGCACCGCGGAGGTGGGGGGGGGGGGGGGGGGGGCAGATTTCCCGGCGGAGTAATCGCCGCTCGCCTCGCGCCTTGAAAACATTTTGCGCTGGAAATGTGATGTGCGCGTGGGGCGCGTCGACGGGCGGCGGCCCGACAGCCCGAGTCGTGAAGGGCCACGCCCCCCTGCCCGGCTCGGCCCCGCCCCGCCCCGCCCCGGCCGATACACGCCGCGGTACTGGCAGATGTCCCCGCGAGACAAGGCGGGTGGGAAAGCGGGAGTTTCGAAACCCGGATGGGCCGTCCTTTGTCTCTGCCTCCGCGGCCCAGGCGGCGCGATGCCTGCAGGACGCCCTCCATGTTTTGCCAACCGCCGCGACACGACGAGTCGACTCACCGATCCACTTTGTTCACACGGGTGTCGGCGTCGTGGCTGGGACGGCTCGCTTTAAACAGCGCCTGGTGGCCCGGAAAGCGTTATGCCTAACTTTTTTTTGCGTGGTGATACTTTATAGGAACGGGACGCCAGGGCTTTTCCCAGCAGTATTACACCGAGTTATTCGAGTATAATGCGCGATCGGCGAGCCGCTCCGGGGGGCGTTCACGATCACGCGCCCGGTCGACATGGGTTTCGACGCGCAAGCGGGCACGGAGCGCACGGAGCGGGCACGCTGATGGTAGCCTTGGCGCGCTTGGCGGCCGGGCCGAGTGGAGCAGAGCGCCCACGCCCTCGGCCGAGCAGGAATGGCGGGAATCTTTACTGCTGGAAACGACGTGCACCCTAGACAAAGGTTCGAAAACTTTCAGTTCTAGCACCCTCAGCAAGATTTCGAACTTAAACGTAGACAAATTTTGGTCTACCAGGTGTGTTTCATGTTACAAACGCTGCATACATTTTCCTAGGGCTTGCCAGAGAGGCAAGGGTGCATCGGGTGCTTAATCAGTGGACCAGCCAGCCATGGAGCGCGTGGGGCCTGGCCTGGGCCGTAGGTGCTGCCAGCATGCAGTCAGGGGGCAGCGCAGGCTGACTCGACTCGACTGCGGTAACGGTAACCCTCCCTTCTCTCACCCCTTTTAGCACGCGTGAGCGCGTTTTGTGCGGCCGCATAAACCACGGACGCCAAAAGATAAAGGGGCGTGCGGTGGGCAAAACAATGACGTCAACTCGAACCGGGCCGACGCGGTGGACGTGGCCAGCCAGCCCGAGGCCCACCCGAGGCAGACCCGAGGCCCCACCTGGCCTGACCGGCCCTGGCGGGGCCTGCGCCGAATTGGCACTGACCCGCTTTCGATGGGCAGGGCACAGCAGGCACAGGCTGGGCTCTGAGCAGGGACCGGACACTGTAAGCCGGCCCCGGCCACCCTGGCTGGACTGGCGGCGCGGTGCTGGCGCGGTGCTGGCGCGGTGCTGGCGCGGTGCTGGCGCGGTGCTGGCGCGGTGGCATCGTGACCCCGGCGACCCCCGATCGGCGAGCTGGCCAGTCGGGCCAGTCTTTGCGCTGATTTACTCGACGCCGCGGTGGTCGCACTGCTGAGAGGGTCCCGCCCCTCGCGTCGGCTTTTGCCAGGTAATTTCGCTTGGCTGCCGACGAGGCGAGTGGCGCCTTGATTCACGCCGGATGGTATCGGCGAGGCTTTTTCTCGCCGCGTACGCGCTGCTCCGCTGATTCGAATCGTGCTCTGCTGATCAGGCCGCGGCCGGGCCAGCAGTAGGGCATCACTTCGCGACGCCACGCCTCTCTTCCTACTCGGCTCTCCTAAGTGGACGTTGCCGCAGCGGTGTGGTTGCAAGTGGAGGTAAAAATATGCGTAAAAGATCCACAGAATGCTTCTCATCTAACTCAATCCAAATTCTTAGTGAAATCTCGCCTCCTTTGCAGACACAAACCATCTCTTGCGAAATGTTATCTTTGAAACAAACTAGATTTCGGACGCCTATGGCATTGTCTGGCTTCTGCCAGTCACAAGAAAAAGGTCTCGGCGCGTTTCTTGCTCCCAGTTGTTCGCTTGCATGCCGCCACGACCACCGCTGCCCTGGCGCCACCGTCGCAATGCGTTTATAGCGCGCGTTCATCGTAACCTGTAATCATCTCGCGGCCGTCCCGGAAACAAACGTCAAGTCGCGTTAGATTGCATCGTGCGGCTGGCCGGCCTGGCCTGGACCCTGGCGCTGCGTGGCGCTGCGTGGCGCTGCGTGGCGCCCGCTCCAGTGCAGCGAGCTCGGCTGCGCAGCTAGCGCTGGACTGGAAACAGTCCCGCTCGCTGGCCGCAGTGCATAACCACCGCCACAGTGTGGGCCTAGCTAGCACGACAGCGCGCGTCGCTGCGGGGGCGAGCAGCCAGGGCGACTAATAAAGCCTGGAAAACTGGAAAAATCGCGTGCCTCAAAATGAGACTTCAATGTTTTCATTTTAATATTAAATTATGGTTGGCATTGAGCGTAAAAACAGTCTTAATTGTATTTGCCTTCCAATGGGTTAGCCAGGTAACCTACCTACAAAATATAAAAAAACATAGCAGCCATGCAGAAAAAAAATGTAATTGGTATGCAACTTCCGAATTTCTTTTTCGTAGCAGAGCACTACTTTTCATCTTGTCGAATGTTTGTAAGTTGTCCATCGTCTGTTCGGTAGGCTGGCAGCTGTGAGGCCACCGGGATGGCTGCTCATCTCGTAGTGTGTGTGCAACAAGGGCGGATCTGCTTTCGGCTGGCCAACAAAGGCGTATCTCCTATCTTTCAGGATGGCAGCAGATACACCTCTGTTGGTGGACCCAATGTAGATCCGCCCTTGTGGCAGGCACACAATGTTCTGGTAGCCGCGCACTGATTGTGGGTCACTGGGCCCGGGGGCACAGTTGAGAGAAGAAGGGGGGGGGGGGGGGGGGGGCTGGCGCCCTCTATTGCCCCTAATAAGCCCTGTGAGTCGGTCCCCTCGGCGTGCCGTGCCACGTGTGGTCTTCTGTTGTGTGTGAATATCGAAACTTTCCCTCCCACTGCGTCGGTGCGTGTCGGGGCGCCCGGCCGCGCTCCGCATACCTCGCTGCTTGCGCACCAATTAGGGGGCCACGCCAGAGGCCATGCCAGAGGCCATGCCAGAGGCTGCTTGCCTGCCCTCAAGATGTTGCGATCCGAATATTGCCATCGTCCTCTTAGAGCCCTAGGAGGTGGCAGCGGCCGTGCTTGCCTTCAGTCTCCGTCAGGCTCGTCGCCGCGCTCCGCCGCCGCGCGGCCGCGTCGTTAGAGTGTCGGGCAAATCAGTCGACTTAATCATGTCGTGGCGTTGCCGGCATCGCCGGCATCACGACGAGGGATGAATTGGAGACCCCGGGCCCTGGTGGGCCGTACGCCACACGAAGCAGCGTCGCGTCGCTAGGCCGCCCCGCCCCGCCCCCGGCGTCCCTGGGGATGCTTAATGCCATTCCGGCCACCCCTCTCGCCGCGTGAGCTGCCCGCCGCCCTCCCCAGCAGCGCCGCGCACGCGAGCCGCGGCGTGGCGTGGCGTGGCGGCGCACTGGGAACACGCTCCACACCGCCCCGCCAAGGCCCCGCGCTGCCGTCGCTTCGCACTTGCCGTCGCCCTGGGTGCGGTCAGTGGCGGGCCTGCAAGGGGGCTGCGATAAGGCCGCGGGCGGCGGCGTCGCGGAGCGCCCACAGTGCACTGCTGCCCGCTGTGGCGCCTGATTGATTTGCATCCATTCCGCGTGACGGGGCGCTTGGGGGCGAGCCGGGCAAGAGAGGGCGCCGCCCCGCCCCGCCCGTGGCCATAATGGCCCCGAATTTGTCATCGGCTGTTTGCGAGCCGAGTGCAGCGGTGCAGCGGAGGGTGGAATGAAAGGCGCCGCGACAACAAGCCCCGCCCCGCCCCGCTGCGCCGCAGCTGGGCTGCTGGCTCGACTAGGGAGGGCAGCAGCCCAGGCAGCAGCCCAGCAGCACTTTGCCAGTACCTTCCTCGACTATCCCGGGGCCGCGGGCTGCCATCGCATCCATCACGCAGGGCGGGCGGCGCAGTGGGAGGTGTCAGTGCAACAAGGGCGAATCTCCTCTTGGCCTGCAGCGCAAGAACGGCGTATCTGCTGCCCTGTAGTACAGCAGCAGGTCCGCGTTTCATCTGCTCAGACCAAAGGTAGATCCGCCCTTGTTGCATCCGACCGGCGGCGGCTGACTGCGGTAGGGCGCACTGGTCCGCGGGGGGCGTGGCCCTTGGCGTGGCCGTTCCCGGGATGTGCAGGGCTCTGCCCGAGTAAACTCCCACATTATCTCATGCCTTAATCCTCCCGCCGTGTCAATGAATAGATTTATAGGACGGGCCTCCTTCAGGGCTGCCGTTCGAATGTGAACCGGTACGCCGCGGTGGCGCGCGGTGGCCGGCCGGCGCCGGCCGGCCTAGCTGTCGAGGAGGCCGCGCCATTGAATCAATTCCCGCCGATAAATCTCCTCGCTGCAGCGACGCGCCACACGGCGCTTCATTTTTTTCCTCCGCCTGCCGCCGCTCTGCAATAACGTGGAAGAGCCGCCCGGCCCGGACTGAGAGTGAGTGGTGCTTGACGAGCTGAACGGGTGGCCTATGATTTAACGGCCGTTGTTGCAGCGTCACCGGCTCGGGAAGATGGGCCCCGAGCCATGCGCCAAGCCATGGGCCGAGCCATGGCCGAGCCATGGGCCAGCCATGGGTTCCCAGGTCCGGAGGAGACCCGAGGCCCCGAGGCCCGCTCCCTCCTCACACGTCGCCCCTCTAAAGCCTTTCTGACCCCCGACCCCTTGCTGGTAGGCTGGGCCTGCGTGGCCATAACTGCCCACCGGATCGCGGGAGGCATCCCTTGGCCATCCCAATGTCCCCGGGAGAGTCGGAGTCGGACCGGTCGATTTGAAAGCCTCTCTGAATATGTTCGCCGGAACGGCGATCGTTCCGCCGAAGTGGGTGCTGCTTTTCGCGCTGCAGAGGTCTTGATTTACGAGGCTGCCGAGCGAGTGCGAGTTTGGGTTTGGGCTTGGCCGCCACGCATTGCGCCAGGGGTCAGGGAAATCCCTGGTCTCGATGTCCGATCCTTCAGGTTGATTCTGGCACCTTCTAGAAGAGGGCTAAAAATACTCGTACTGCACACCCTCACCATTCAAATCAGAGGAGGACCCTTGAAAGGGTAAGTGGAACACGTCGATTTGAAGGGTCCAAACCTTTCAAGTTTGGACCCAGTACCTTGATCGGCACGATCTCGAAGGGCGACAGCCCTTCAATCTGTAGGGTTCCACCAAACATTCGAGGGAACCTTCAGTGTTAATGGTTGGGGTTTGCAGTGGTACGCGTCAAACATAAAGTTCCAAAGCTGGGTGACGCGTGTTTAGGCCAGAATCTCCTCTGAGTCACTCCTTACGCGGTGCGTCTGGGTGCTTGCCTTTTCTTGATGAGAAGTGCAGCGACTGCCCTGGGTGCGCCAGGTGCTTAGTTCATAGTTGCACCTGCGGGCTCCTCCAAAGTTGTGCCGTGGGACTCGCATCAGTAGGTTTGCCGCGCAGCCGGACACTGCCCGGCTGCCCGGCTGCCTCGGGCAGGCATTCAGCCTAGCCAAGTGGCTCTGGCCGCAGTGCAGTGCACTGTCCCGGGGCCATTTTAGTGTCACTCAGCGCGAGGCGGCCCGCTGGCACTGTTGGCCACGCCGGGCCAAGTGACGGACGGGTGATAAGCAATTTAATGCACGCTGCCATGCCTGGCCATGCCGCCCTTCAAGGCTGAGTAACGAGGTAACGACGCGACACTGGGCGACACAGGCCCTCGTAAAGTTGATAAAATGATTGTCGAGACGCTCTAGCCAGCTCTGGTCCTCGCCAAGGCAGCCAAGGTTTGAACCGCAAGGCACCGCAGGGCTGCTGCTTGCAGCTGCTTGCAGCTGCTTGCCTGCTCTGCCGCGAGCCACTGTCTTTGACTAACGCGCACTGTGTCTCTTTTTTCCAGGTGAGTATCCCATCATTCCCGCGGCCGCACGGCGGGAGGGTGGACATCAATGGGCGCCGGAGTCAGTGAGTCATAAACCGCTGCGCCGCGGTGCGGCCGGTAGCCCCGCGGCCCGGCCCCGCCCCGCCAGGCTTGGTGGGCTTGGTGGGCTTGGTGGGCTGGGCCAGGCTGGGCCAGGCTGGGCCAGGCTGGGCCAGACGTACACCGGGCTCTGCCCAGCATGCGGGCGCAGCGCATCTCCGCAGCAAGCCAAGCCTCGCAGTGCCGCGCCTCTGTTCAGTTCCAACTTACACCTACCCGACCGCGGCCGGCGTCCTCCGCCCCGCCCTGATGTAAGCCGCACCCGCTTATATTGTCGTCCTCGGCGGCGCGGCGTGTCGAGGCGAGGCGTTGCCTGCTTCCAGCTAAGCAGGGACGCCCAAGGACGGCCCCAGAACGGCTATAGCTATACCGGCTGGGTCGGTGTCCTCGCGCCGCACACCTACACCCACATGCGTGGCGCTGCGGCCCGTGCTGCTCCCATGCAGCTCCCACGCAGGCAGATGCTTGTGATGAATCCCTCCGGGCCGCCAGCTGTCACGGCGCCGACACGCTGTTCCCGTCACGGCTAGGCTAGGCTAGCCTGGGCCTAGGCTAGGCTAGCCCTGGCTGCGAGGGTAATTAGGAGATGGGCTCGATAGTGGGCTGGCTGGACCCGGCCGCCGGGTACGGGCACTAGCCTCGGCTTCTCCGCGGCCGCCGGGCCAGCAGCATCCTCGGCCCAGCATTGCCCGCAGGCCTGCTCTGCGGGCTGGCCTACATCGTCACCTGCAGGCGCTCACCCCTGGTGCGCCCAGTGTCCGCGTTGCCCCGCGGCCAGTAGAGGCCCCTCTGTAAGGCGGCAGGGCACGGTCGGGCTGGGAAGGGAAGAACTGGGCTGGGCCCCCAACACGATGGTGATGAGCTCGTTCCGCGTTGTAGTACCCCCAGAGTGCCGCCGCCGCGACGGTGGGTAGGGCGAGGCGCCCCCGTCTAATCACCCGGTGGGTGCAACTTTCTTGGGCCCCCGCCCTGGCCCCGCCCTGGCCCCGCCCTGGCCCCGCCCTGGCCCCGCCCAGCGCCATCGGCGACCTCGGGCCCGGCGGCCTGGCGCAGACCGACGCATTAATGTCCGGCCGCGAGTTACGAGAAGGGCGGCCTCCGGCTTTACAGCGACTGCCGAGGGGGAAGAAGGCCTCGCCACCCCCGCGCCCCCTCGCGGTCGCGGGCACACCGCGAGGGCGGGCCACCCAAAGCGTGGCGAGTGCAAGCCAGGATTGGCGCGAGGATGTTGCCGGGCAGGCCTGCTCGAAGCAGTGCGGCGCACCGCTGCGTGGTGGCCGTCATACCGACAGCGAGTACTGCCCGTCTATGTCTATTTAATAGGGGGTGCCCGGCAGCGCTGCGGTGTTACTTTTTACTCGCCGCCTTTTTCGTCGGCGAGTGTAAAAAAAACGACCAACGACGACGGCCGACGCGTCGCGTCCGCGCGCCGCGCGCCCGCGTAGCGCCGCGGCCCCGCGATGGCAGCAATGAGCGCCCCCGCGCCCCTCTCCTTTTGTAGTCGGCGACGGCTGACGAGCTGGTCGGGCCTTGCCGCCTTGCCCGCCTTGCCCGCCTTGGCCCTCGAAGCTGTTACGTTACGGCATCGCCGTCGGCCGGCCGGGGAGGCCACGGCGGTGACGCGCTTTCGCGCGGCCCCTGTCGGAGATAATGTCTCGTCAGGGAGCCGCGGAAGCGGTCGGGCCCGCAGTGCCCAGTGCCCACGTCGCGAGGTCTTGTCAACCCTGGCTGCTCGACGGAAGAGCCCATTTTGTTTTTTTGTTTTGGAGAAAGGTCATAATCGCTTTTCGCGTCCCGGGTCTTGCGCGTGTCACCCGGATTGTACTTTCGGCCTTCCGGTGCAGCCCCAGTTTGCCAGTGTGTTCATCAGCGCCCTGCTGGCCGCCCCGCCCCGCCCCGCCCCGCCCCGCCCCGCCCCGCCCCGCCCTACCCCGCCCCGCCCCGCCCCGCCACGGCCGTGCCCCGCTCGCTGCCGTGCGTCCGGACTCGTCCGGCCACGTAACAACTAACTTGGATGGAGAGCGGGCTCTCGCCCCGCCCCGCCTGGCTGGAGAGGCGTCAATACTACGGCCTCTGCTGTGAGCTTTACGGCTGGACGGCCGGACGGCTGGCTGGACCTCCTGGGCACGCCAGTGGCTTGCCAGTGGCTTGCCAGTGGCTCGCCGCCCTCTGCTGCGAGCCCCGACTGACGCCCGCCGCGGCGGCCACGGCGGCCACGTCTCGCGGGCCGGAAACGGAGACCAGCACGAGGGAGGGGCGATCGTAATATCGTGATAAAATTACGGACGTCCCCGCCCCCTCGGGATTAAACGAAACTAACGGTGCGCTGTTTGGCTGGGCTGTGGGTGTGTGGCGCAGTGACTCCGGGCGGGCGTGCATGGAAAAGTGCGCCAGTACAAGGATGAGATCCGCCCCCCGGGAAAATGAAAACGTGTCACCCCTTGCCTGTGACAAAGCAGTCGAGCTCACGGAAGGCTGGGCCGGGGGTTGTAAATGACCGTGCCTTTCCTGCATGCGCGGCTGCGCGGTGCTGCGCGGCCTCGAGGGTTGGCGAGGGCGGGGCGGGGCGGGGCGGGGCGGCGCTGTGTACGGTATCGTCCATCGCGCCCTCTGGCCTACCTGGTGGCGTGATGTGTGGTGTGGGGGAGGTTGGCGGCCGCAGGCCGCAACGCGATGTGCGTTCGAGGGAGGCTTTGCGAGGGAGAGAGACGGCACACCCGTACTCCAGTGGGAGAGAGAGGGAGGGCGTCGCTGTTACCCCTGCCGGCTGCCGTTGCGGACTGCCGCGCTGCCGTGCGGTGATGTCGCGGCATGCGCCACGCTATGCCACAGTGCATGCTTGCTCCTCCGGAACTCGAACAAGTGCAGCCGCAGCCTAACCCCTCTCCACCCCATGCCATGCCACCCCCTGGCGTCGGGGCGGTGCGCTGCTGCGTGGGAAAACGCGCCCTAGACGGTGACGCTTTACAGGCACGGTGCAGTCCCTATTATCATTTTTTCGGAGTGCCCGGTCGGGTTTGATGCCCGTTCCCCGGTCCCCCCGTCCCCCAACCCCCCGGCCCCCGGACTGCCAGCCCCCCTTTACCGTTTACCCACCAAGAGTCGTGGTTCGATGCCGTGTGCCCTCCGAATAAAATGAAATGCCCGCGACTCCCGCCGCCAGCACCGCACGCACGGTTGTCGCACGACTGCGACTTTGCATCGATGTCGTAGATAAGCGCGAAATGCTGGGCCGGGACCATGGCCTAGCCAGAGGCCGCGAGGGGACAGCCCAGGTCCAGGCTGGCTTGGCCCGCTGGCAGTGACACTGAATGACTGGCAGCCAAGCAGCGCGCGGAGGTGGGCAATGCCGGCAGTGCCGGAAGTTCCGGAAGTGCCGGAAGTGCCGGAAGTGCAGAGGGGCCGAGTTGGGACTTGGGCAACCATACTCGCCACCGTGTCGCCTCAGCGAGCGGACGACTGTGCTGGCCGCGGTCATGCCGGGGGTGGGCCGGGGTTGCAGCCGCTGCAACGCCAACACGAGCTGCGGGCTCCCTGCTCGATCTGTGTATGTGCAGCAAGGGCTACTCCACAGTCACCCCGCAAACAAAAGTGCACCCGCCATGTGAGAGGGTAGGAGACGTGCGTTTGCTGGCGGACCGAAAGCCTTATCTGCCCTTGTACGCTACACGCCGAGCCAGAGTGAGCGGGCCGAGGAAGGGCTGTCGCTGAGGTGGGGGTGGGGGGTGGGAGGGTGTCTTTGCTAGCTGGCGGTGCGGGACTCGCAGTGAGCCATGCCGTGCCGCTCTGCGCTCTCGGTATGTGCCACTCGTGCTTTTTTTCTCCCTCCCCTCGGAAAGGAAGTTTTGATTGCTCTACAGTGGGGCTCTCAAGCGGAGGGTGGGGTGGGGTAGTGGCGGGCTGGGGGCCGGAAGGGTTGGCAGACCTGCGCCAGAGCACATTCGACGGCGGCCTGGGCTCTGGGTCGTTGGCTGCTGGCCGACCCGTAGTGCAAACGAGTGCAAAGCAGTGCAAAGCAGTGCTTAGCCGTGCATAGCAGAGCATAGCAGTGCAGTGCCACCCCGCCTCTAAGCCCCGCCCCAAGCGCCAATTGGCCGGCCTCTTTTATGCCGAGGGCGGACCGGGATTGCAACCGCTGCAACGCGAACACGAGCTGCGGGCCCCCTGCTCGAACGCCCGCCACACCCCGCCCCGCTACCACTGAGTGTGAGTGCGGCAAGCAGATTGCACGCTTTCAGCCCCCGAAGGCGTCCGCAGGTGTGACGACCTGAGCGTGTCCGAAGGTGGCAACGCCGCTGCCGCACTTTTGTTTTACGGCGGGGAGGCTTTGATGGCGCGTGCGGCGCGCGCGTTGCCGTGGCGACGGTATGCGTGACGCGCGGCGGCCTTTATTATTTGCGCGGCATAATTATTGGTCCGCTTGTTCCGTGCGCCCCGCCCCGCCCCCTGCCCCCATCGGCGCAGGTTGGACAACGAGAAATCCAACACCACCTATTCATACTGAATTTTATTAATTTGATTTTTTTTTTTTGCATCATTGAGTTCTTAGAAAGAGCGTTTTTTTTTCTATATATATTTTCTATCATTTCAGTTCATGTCTTCACACTTAATTAAAATTGTTGTTGTCTTCCTAGTTCAACTGTCAACTTTTATTCACATATACCGAATATACGCATAATTGAGTACATTTCATATACAATTTAGAGCGTATAAATTCATGCGTGAGTCTAGTATGTGTACAGAGGTGCATAGTAGAATTCATAATAAATACATAATACCATGTTTGATACGTTCTGAATAGCGGGGAACCTCCATTTGAGGATAGCTACACATATCCAGGAGCCCCTACTTTCGCCGATCGCCACAAAAAGATACTGTCAGGTGTGGGGTTCGAACCCACGACCCCATGAGGGGATCAGAGCTTAAATCTGACGCCTTAGACCACTCGGCCAACCTGACAACTGCGAGGAGTGGGGACCAGCAGCTGTATTGACCAGCCAGCCGCCGAGCGGCCGGGTGTCCCCTTCCCTGCGCACATACCCCCTCCACTACCGCTCCGAGCCGAGCGCGCAGCCGAGCGCCGACCCGAGTGCCGAGTCGAGGCGAGCCGAGCGCCCAGCCGTGGGTGGGGCCGAGGGGAGGGGGAGGGCGGCGACCGCCTGACGGGACGGAGTGGTGGCGCCCCTCTCGCTGTCTCTCTCACTCCGCTTCTCTCTCTCTTTCTCGCTATCGCTTATTGATTGCGGTGCTGCTGTGCAGGCGCGGCTCGGTACGCGGAATGCACTGCGAGGGCAGTTGCCGGCCGTGTTGCTTGTGCGAAATGCTGTGCGGTCGATGATGGGCCGACTGGAAAGGAGCCAGCAAAAGGCTGGCGGATACGGAAGTTGGTGCAACCTCCTCCCCGGCTGTACCCTAGATGGCGCCGACCAAGGCTCGCATGAGGCCTCGCGCAGGGCTTGCTGACACCACCGCCGCCGCCGCCGCTCGCTGCTCGCCTATCGGGCGCCGGACATCTGCCTCAATAAAGCTCATGCCTCGCGGCCTGCGACCAGCCTGCTGCGACCAGCCTGCGACGGCGTGCGTTGCACTGGCAGGAGATACCGGGTCGAACAATGCGGCAGTGCGACAGCGCAATATGGCCTCGCTGTGCCCTCCGCCTCGCATCGCGTCGCATCGCTCCCTGCAGCTCCCTGCCTCCCTCGCGAGCAGTCCTTGACTGGGCCCTCTAGGCTGGTCCTCTAGGCTGGTCCTCTAGGCTGGCCCACTAGGCCGGCCCTCTAGGCTCGCCCCAGCTTGGGCAGCGGACTTGCATAACGTGGCGCAGGGCTCTGCTTGCTGTCACCGCCAGTCTTTGTCCCCTTGACGGCCCGCCCGTTGTCTAATTCATCGCTTCTATCCCACGAAAATAATAGACAAGTGCCATGCGGAGCCTTGCCTTATATTCATGTACCCCGTGCAAGAGCGAGGAATACGGGAAAATGGCGGACAGACCGGCAGGCAAAGTGCTCGCGATGAAAAGGTCGATAAATAGACCACCGGCTCTGTGGAGCGTGAGTTGGCACTGCTGCGGGTCGGGGCCGTCGCAGACCGTTGTGCCGGACCGGTAGCAGTGCGTAGCCAGCGTAAGTAGCAGTGCCGCCGCGGAGCGCCGAGCCACTCCTCTTTCTTTTGCCGTCTCGCCGGCCAGCTAGTCTCGGCGTCAGACCGTCTAGCTATGGTGCACAGTCTCAGCCAATGTCCTTTTTTTTTTTTTTTTTTTTTTTTTGCACACGAAGCAGGTACGAAATCTCCTTTGCATAATTAGGCACAAAAACAGCAGAACTTGTACACTCTGAAAGAAAAGCACATGCATTAAGCGCGAAATGGTTCATCAGGCAACAAACGCTGTCCACGCACGCTTTAATGCACAAATTTGAACACAACTAGGTACAGTTATGTTTTAATAGAATAATCAAAAAAAGAACGCTCTTCAAACTTTGACTTAATACTACGAGAGCATTCAAAGAATAGTATCATGTTACTTGCTAAAACCAAATGGAAGAAAATGGAATTCTACGTATTTAAGGAAATGTCTGAGCTCTCCTACAAATACATGGGCCATGTACCCAAGGTACCTACGCTGCGTCCAGCGTTGCGGTGCTGTTGCTGCGAGTGCTGGCAGGGGCGGCAGGGCCCGCGTAGCCGCAGGCTCTAGGTCGGTCCCTCGTGGAGTCCAGACAGCCTTTGAAAGGGGGAGGGGGTCGACCACACAGCTGGAGGGCCCATCAGGTGCATTGCGCTATGCTAATTCTGACCGAGTCGTTACTTGGGATCTGCTTCGCACAAAATTGGCTTTGCGTGGCGTGCAGGGGGGCTGCCCGCCTGAGGGCTCAGCGTGGCTCAGCCTAGAAGTGCTGCCTGCCGTGGCGCTGCGGCGCGCAGCGTTAACCTTTTGCCGGCCTGCTGCGCGCTGCGGGCTGCTTTTGATTCTGATCCCGCGACGTCGCGTCGCCGCATTGCGCCCGCCAGCGCGTCGATCTAATGCGTTTTTAATGCCGCGTCGTGGGAACTGGCCGCGACGCGACGCGACCGCGGGATGCGTGGGGCAGGGCCGGCAGGGCCGGCAGACGAGCCTCGGCAGCCTCGGTAGCCTCGGCGCCGCAGTGGTGCAGTGTGTCAGCGTGCGGCCCGCTGTGGCCCGCTTTCCAGGCCGCGGCGGCCGGCACCAGGTTGGCACCAGGGTGGCACCGGCGGCCAGCAGGGCCGCAGGCCGTAGGGTGATATCGTCGATTCGACCGCACGCCCCTCCCCCCCCCCCCCCACTCCTTTATTTACACGCAATCTGTCAGTCCAATCCGACTGCGACGGCTTCCAAAATGAAAGCTCTATCTCGAGTGGAGCGCCTTCTCTCAGTGATTCGGAGCTCTCCCTGTTGAGATAGGGCTTTCGTTTTAGGGGCCGCCAACGCTGGGCCCAGCTATGAAGCTTGTGGATGATCAAGTGAGGCCATGGGGCAGCCCTAGGCAGCCCGCCTCGCCGCGCATGCTGTGTGATGCCGTCCAGGAGGAGGACGGTGCGGACAGGAAGGGCTGGCACGGCCCGGCCCGGCCCGGCAGACATCCGGCCATACAAGTGTCAAGGGCTCGGACGGGGCGGGGTGGGGCCTGCAATGGGCAGTGAGCCGGGTCGCGGGGTCGCGGAGGTTCACCCAAGTTGAATTGAGCAGGCCTGCCATGCCGTCCAGCGTCTCGGGAGTCAAAGCGACGACCGCGCATGGGCGCTGCACCACCAACGCATGCACGCAGGCATTCGCACTGCTGCCTCGGCTGCCCCGCCCCACGCGTCGCCCCTCGGTTCGAGGCGTGGAGGCAGCGTGGAGGTGTCCGTGCGGGGCAGTGCGAGCTGGCCGGCCGGCGATGCCGCCGCAAGGTGCCGCTATGGGGCGCGCCCCGCCGCGGGGCCTAGTGCGGCCGACGCCCTGCCTAGGTCAGGGTGTAGTGTTGCACGCCGGCCGCCTCACCGCCGCACTTTACGACCATCCTCTAGCCGCGCCTAGACTCTGGCCAGTCGCGATGCCCCGGGCTAGGCGGGGCTGGTGGGGCTGCGGGGGGCCGCCAACTCCGCCGCGGGTCCAGCGCTGCTGTCACACCCTATTCCGCGGGCCCATGGGCGGGCCGTATCGCGATGCCGGCGGCCAGTAACTCCGGCCCGGCACCGCAGACACCCACCGCGCTCGCTCGTTCTTGTTAGCGCTGCCCCTGGAGCGGCAATCCCTCGCGGAATCTCCAAGGCCCGCGGGCTTGTGTCCCGGAAACACTCGTCCTCTGCCAGGCAGGGTGCACGCCTCCCGTCCGCGGCCCCTGGGCTCGGGTGGGGTGCGGTAGGAGCCATCGAGACGCCGCGCTCCCCTGATATTTCACCCCCAGGCCCTTGTTTTGGGCGCCAATTGAAAAATTCCTGGGCCACGGTAGGAGGCCGGAGGGCTGGAGGAGCCCTGATTGCTTTCCGCGAAGCCGAAAGGCGACACCGCGGGGTTCGCTCTGTCCATGCCGTGCCGCTGACGCCCACCGGGCTAGGGGTGGCTTCTAGGGTGGCCTAGGGCTTCCAGGGTGGTGGCGGGGCGCCCGGAGGACGGCTCGAGCAGGGCCTTTGCTGAGCCGCGCGGTGACAGTGATGTAGTGGCTGGGGTGTGAGAGGTGTCTGGCTGTCTGGAGCATGCACAACGTAAGGCCCCGCGGAGTACGCGCCCCTTCCAGAATTGCCCGCTTTGGCAGTCGGCTAGGCTGCGTCAGGCTTTGTTATGGCCGAGCCTACGGTCCACAGTCTGCTCCGAAAAAATCTGTTTCTCATAGCAGCGGTGTAACAGCAGCTTGAAATTCCGTTGAAAATTGCAGTTTGGCTCATTCTCTAATTTTTTTAAAATTATTTTTACCATCTTAATTACTTTTTTGAGACCTACGATTTATTTTAATAAAATTGGAATGTTAGGAAACTTGATGACTTAGAAAACAGAGCGTGTTTACTGAAAACTGGCAGTACAGATAATGTACGGCACTTCAGAGCGTAGTATGTGAGACAGGACCATTTTACATCCACCTGTTTTCTGCTTCGGTATGCGAGCCCATCACAGATGGTGAATTCATAAACTGCTTTGTTTCTGAGAGCATTAAAAAAATCGTGCCAGTTTTTAAATATTTTTTTACGGACAGTTTGGAAACTTTTTTTTCCACTTTTTGTACCTGTAGGCATTGTCACTTCGTCACCCTCTTCTATGTTGGTCGTTATCAGAGGATCTGTCTGCATGCTGGATGCCGGTCGCGTGCTGTCGCTGCTTGCGACCCGGAAGCGGGGCTGCTGGGGGCTGTAGCGTCGCGGAGTCGAACGCCTCCTGCCGAGCAGCGGTGACCGCGCCCCGCCTCTTTCCAGGCACGGGCCGAGGAGGCAGCAGGGCGGCAGACAGCTGCTCTGTGTGCATGTGCAACTCACCGCGAGCGTGGCGTGCCCAAGGCGTGCCGCACGCGGCGGTGGCGGTGTCCACGCCACGCCCCCGCACGGGCTTATCGCTGTGCCCTCCCTGTACCCGTTCCGCCCACGGGCAGGCGTGGCAGGCGTGGCTCGCCCCGGCCTTCTTGTTAACCTTTTAACCCGGCCCAGCCCAGCCCGCGGGGCCCGCGGCCAGGGCGGAGGCAGTGTCCGGCCGGACGTCACGCCACTGCGGTTTTTGTGTCCAGCTGCACGCGGCTGCACGCGGCTGCACGCGACTCTGCGGCCAAGGAAGGAGGCTTCCGCGATGCGCGTGGCGGCTACGCGGTGCTCGGTGCAGTGCGGCGCAGTGCAGGGCGCGGCCTCGTTTC
>JAYWLI010000044.1:5000-10000 GCA_037074505.1 Albizia julibrissin
ATGTGCAAATGTCCCCGTGGGCAAGTATCATGGACCCTTGGGCAAGGTCCTAGCGAGTGCGGGCAAGTTCCCTGCGCGGCGTCATTTCGTAAAAAATGACCCCCGTTGGTGGAACTCGTGAGATTTCCCAAATTGCTCTATAGGGGGGCAACGATCGTGGACCCTTGACCAAGGTCCGAGCATGTGCGGGCAAAACGTGGGCAAGGTGTTGCAGGTGTGGGCAACGCGTGGGCAAAGATCATGGACCATTGAGCAAGGTCCGAGCATGTGCGGGAAACACGTGGGCAAGCATCATGGACCCTTGGGCAAGGTCCTAGCGAGTGCGGGCAAGTTCCCTGCGCGGCGTCATTTCGTAAAAAATGACCCCCGTTGGTGGAACTCGTGAGATTTCCAAAATTGCTCTATAGGGGGGCAACGATCGTGGACCCTTGACCAAGGTCCGAGCATGTGCGGGCAAAACGAGGGCAAGGTGTTGTAGGTGTGGGCAACACGTGGGCAAAGATCATGGACCATTGAGCAAGGTCCGAGCATGTGCAAATGTCCCCGTGGGCAAGTATCATGGACCCTTGGGCAAGGTCCTAGCGAGTGCGGGCAAGTTCCCTGCGCGGCGTCATTTCGTAAAACATGACCCCCGTTGGTGGAACTCGTGAGATTTCCAAAATTGCTCTATAGGGGGGCAACGATCGTGGACCCTTGACCAAGGTCCGAGCATGTGCGGGCAAAACGAGGGCAAGGTGTTGCAGGTGTGGGCAACACGTGGGCAAAGATCATGGACCATTGAGCAAGGTCCGAGCATGTGCAAATGTCCCCGTGGGCAAGTATCATGGACCCTTGGGCAAGGTCCTAGCGAGTGCGGGCAAGTTCCCTGCGCGGCGTCATTTCGTAAAAAATGACCCCCGTTGGTGGAACTCGTGAGATTTCCAAAATTGCTCTATAGGGGGGCAACGATCGTGGACCCTTGACCAAGGTCCGAGCATGTGCGGGCAAAACGAGGGCAAGGTCCAGGCAAGGTGTTGCAGGTGTGGGCAACACGTGGGCAAAGATCATGGACCATTGAGCAAGGTCCGAGCATGTGCGGGAAACACGTGGGCAAGCATCATGGACCCTTGGGCTAGGTCCTAGCGAGTGTGGGAAAAGCATGGACAAGGTCCGAGCAAGGAGTTGCAATTGTTCGCAGCGCGTGGGTGGACAAGGATTTGGAAGAGTTGAATTTTGGGTGGTCTTGCCCGCGGGCAAGACCGGCAAGGTCCCGAGCAGTCCAAAAACTTGGCCCCTTACTCAAAATGAGATCTACTCGGTGCAAGTGGGAATTTATTGTTGCATTCACTCTTCCTAACCCCAATGCAAATGTCCTTGGTGCCCGGGCAAGGATTTGGAAGAGTTGAATTTTGGGTGGACTTGCCCGCGGGCAAGCCCGGGCAAGGTCCCGAGCAGTCCAAAAACTTGGCCCCTTACTCAAAATGAGATCTACTCGGTGCAAGTGGGAATTTATTGTTGCATTCACTCTTCCTAACCCCAATGCAAATGTCCTTGGTGCCCGGGCAAGGATTTGGAAGAGTTGAATTTTGGGTGGACTTGCCCGCGGGCAAGCCCGGGCAAGGTCCCGAGCAGTCCAAAAACTTGGCCCCTTACTCAAAATGAGATCTACTCGGTGCAAGTGGGAATTTATTGTTGCATTCACTCTTCCTAACCCCAATGCAAATGTCCTTGGTGCCCGGGCAAGGATTTGGAAGAGTTGAATTTTGGGTGGACTTGCCCGCGGGCAAGCCCGGGCAAGGTCCCGAGCAGTCCAAAAACTTGGCCCCTTACTCAAAATGAGATCTACTCGGTGCAAGTGGGAATTTATTGTTGCATTCACTCTTCCTAACCCCAATGCAAATGTCCTTGGTGCCCGGGCAAGGATTTGGAAGAGTTGAATTTTGGGTGGACTTGCCCGCGGGCAAGCCCGGGCAAGGTCCCGAGCAGTCCAAAAACTTGGCCCCTTACTCAAAACGAGATCTACTCGGTGCAATTGGGAATTTATTGTTGCATTCACTCTTCCTAACCCCAATGCAAATGTCCTTGGTGCCCGGGCAAGGATTTGGAAGGGTTGAATTTTGGGTGGACTTGCCCGCGGGCAAGCCCGGGCAAGGTCCCGAGCAGTCCAAAAACTTGGCCCCTTACTCAAAACGAGATCTACTCGGTGCAATTGGGAATTTATTGTTGCATTCACTCTTCCTAACCCCAATGCAAATGTCCTTGGTGCCCGGGCAAGGATTTGGAAGGGTTGAATTTTGGGTGGACTTGCCCGCGGGCAAGCCCGGGCAAGGTCCCGAGCAGTCCAAAAACTTGGCCCCTTACTCAAAATGAGATCTACTCGGTGCAAGTGGGAATTTATTGTTGCATTCACTCTTCCTAACCCCAATGCAAATGTCCTTGGTGCCCGGGCAAGGATTTGGAAGAGTTGAATTTTGGGTGGACTTGCCCGCGGGCAAGCCCGGGCAAGGTCCCGAGCAGTCCAAAAACTTGGCCCCTTACTCAAAACGAGATCTACTCGGTGCAATTGGGAATTTATTGTTGCATTCACTCTTCCTAACCCCAATGCAAATGTCCTTGGTGCCCGGGCAAGGATTTGGAAGGGTTGAATTTTGGGTGGACTTGCCCGCGGGCAAGCCCGGGCAAGGTCCCTAGCAGTCCAAAAACTTGGCCCCTTACTCAAAATGAGATCTACTCGGTGCAAGTGGGAATTTATTGTTGCATTCACTCTTCCTAACCCCAATGCAAATGTCCTTGGTGCCCGGGCAAGGATTTGGAAGAGTTGAATTTTGGGTGGACTTGCCCGCGGGCAAGCCCGGGCAAGGTCCCGAGCAGTCCAAAAACTTGGCCCCTTACTCAAAACGAGATCTACTCGGTGCAATTGGGAATTTATTGTTGCATTCACTCTTCCTAACCCCAATGCAAATGTCCTTGGTGCCCGGGCAAGGATTTGGAAGAGTTGAATTTTGGGTGGACTTGCCCGCGGGCAAGCCCGGGCAAGGTCCCGAGCAGTCCAAAAACTTGGCCCCTTACTCAAAATGAGATCTACTCGGTGCAATTGGGAATTTATTGTTGCATTCACTCTTCCTAACCCCAATGCAAATGTCCTTGGTGCCCGGGCAAGGATTTGGAAGAGTTGAATTTTGGGTGGACTTGCCCGCGGGCAAGCCCGGGCAAGGTCCCGAGCAGTCCAAAAACTTGGCCCCTTACTCAAAATGAGATCTACTCGGTGCAAGTGGGAATTTATTGTTGCATTCACTCTTCCTAACCCCAATGCAAATGTCCTTGGTGCCCGGGCAAGGATTTGGAAGAGTTGAATTTTGGGTGGACTTGCCCGCGGGCAAGCCCGGGCAAGGTCCCGAGCAGTCCAAAAACTTGGCCCCTTACTCAAAATGAGATCTACTCGGTGCAAGTGGGAATTTATTGTTGCATTCACTCTTCCTAACCCCAATGCAAATGTCCTTGGTGCCCGGGCAAGGATTTGGAAGAGTTGAATTTTGGGTGGACTTGCCCGCGGGCAAGCCCGGGCAAGGTCCCGAGCAACTTTGGGCAAGGTGGTGGCAAGGTTTGGCAACCTTGGAAAGGGTCCTGGCAAGGTTTGGCACGCTCGGGAAGGGTCCGGGCAAGTCCTGGCACGTCCAGGACTTGTCCAAGCACGTCCTGGACTAGTCCTGGCTTGCTCAGGACTTGCTCAGGACTTACTCAGGACTTGCCCGGGCAAGTCCTGAGCAGTCCAAAAACTTCACCCCTTACTCAAAATGAAATCTACACGTTACATTTGAGTTTTTCTTTGTCCATTCACTCATACTCATCCCCCCCTACATGTGGGGCTGTCCGGCCGCCGGAGCCGCCGCCCGTGGTGGCCGTTTGAGGGTGCACAAGTCTGAACACTAAAAAATTCGTAAAATATTCTACGAGTGTCCGAAAATTATGAAACTTGGGGATTGATCTTCTGTTATGGTGCCTAGCATTGCTGCAAAAAATCATGGAAAAATTCGATCTCTAGGTCCCTCAAAAAAAAGTTGTCGTTTGAGAAAAAAGTATGTCTGTTGGTGCCACAATGGAAAAAGTCCAAATTGCATATATAGGGGGGCACCCCTCCCCCCCTCCCCATGGCAGGATCCACGCACACACGCTATGTCCCTTTGTGGCGAGCAAGTGTGTGAGCCATGGGGTCGAGTTCCTTGGTCACTTCGTACGTCGGCGCCACCCGTGGCGGCCGGCGGCGGTGGCCGGCCGTAGAGGGGCGGCCACCGGCGACTTTTCCGGCGACTTTTCCGGCGGACCCTAAAATGTGTTGGATTTCATATGGGATGGATTGTGGCACGTGCTAGGGGGTTCTTTGCCCTCCCTTGAGTGAGATACCCATCAAACCCGCATCCGTTAAGGGGACTTGCGCTACCTACCCACTTTGGATGGAAACCGCATGATTCCTAGGCTAGGGCGAGGTGGGGCTCTCGCCCTTGTGAGGCCCATGTAACCCGCTTTGTTGTTGCTTCATGGAACTCTCGTGCGTGGGACTCCTCCTAACAATCTTGCGGAACGGCATCCGTTCTCGGGCTCTTGCCCCCCGGGTGCTCAGTAAGCTTGGGCGTGGTTGGATTCTTGCAATCGGGACGACCACGCGACACGCCTTGCACTCGAGTTACTCGGTCACTTCGTACGTAGGCGCCACCCGTGGCGGCCGGCGGCGGTGGCCGCCCGTGGAGGTGCTTTTCCGGCGGACCCTAAAATGTGTTGGATTTCATATGGGATGGATTGTGGCACGTGCTAGGGGGTTCTTTGCCCTCCCTTGAGTGAGATACCCATCAAACCCGCATCCGTTAAGGGGACTTGCGCTACCTACCCACTTTGGATGGAAACCGCATGATTCCTAGGCTAGGGCGAGGTGGGGCTCTCGCCCTTGTGAGGCACATGTAACCCGCTTTGGTGTTGCTTCATGGAACTCTCGTGCGTGGGACTCCTCCTAACAATCTTGCGGAACG
>JAYWLI010000044.1:20000-25000 GCA_037074505.1 Albizia julibrissin
CCCTGCGCGGCGTCATTTCGTAAAACATGACCCCCGTTGGTGGAACTCGTGAGATTTCCAAAATTGCTCTATAGGGGGGCAACGATCGTGGACCCTTGACCAAGGTCCGAGCATGTGCGGGCAAAACGAGGGCAAGGTGTTGCAGGTGTGGGCAACACGTGGGCAAAGATCATGGACCATTGAGCAAGGTCCGAGCATGTGCAAATGTCCCCGTGGGCAAGTATCATGGACCCTTGGGCAAGGTCCTAGCGAGTGCGGGCAAGTTCCCTGCGCGGCGTCATTTCGTAAAAAATGACCCCCGTTGGTGGAACTCGTGAGATTTCCAAAATTGCTCTATAGGGGGGCAACGATCGTGGACCCTTGACCAAGGTCCGAGCATGTGCGGGCAAAACGAGGGCAAGGTCCAGGCAAGGTGTTGCAGGTGTGGGCAACACGTGGGCAAAGATCATGGACCATTGAGCAAGGTCCGAGCATGTGCGGGAAACACGTGGGCAAGCATCATGGACCCTTGGGCTAGGTCCTAGCGAGTGTGGGAAAAGCATGGACAAGGTCCGAGCAAGGAGTTGCAATTGTTCGCAGCGCGTGGGTGGACAAGGATTTGGAAGAGTTGAATTTTGGGTGGTCTTGCCCGCGGGCAAGACCGGCAAGGTCCCGAGCAGTCCAAAAACTTGGCCCCTTACTCAAAATGAGATCTACTCGGTGCAAGTGGGAATTTATTGTTGCATTCACTCTTCCTAACCCCAATGCAAATGTCCTTGGTGCCCGGGCAAGGATTTGGAAGAGTTGAATTTTGGGTGGACTTGCCCGCGGGCAAGCCCGGGCAAGGTCCCGAGCAGTCCAAAAACTTGGCCCCTTACTCAAAATGAGATCTACTCGGTGCAAGTGGGAATTTATTGTTGCATTCACTCTTCCTAACCCCAATGCAAATGTCCTTGGTGCCCGGGCAAGGATTTGGAAGAGTTGAATTTTGGGTGGACTTGCCCGCGGGCAAGCCCGGGCAAGGTCCCGAGCAGTCCAAAAACTTGGCCCCTTACTCAAAATGAGATCTACTCGGTGCAAGTGGGAATTTATTGTTGCATTCACTCTTCCTAACCCCAATGCAAATGTCCTTGGTGCCCGGGCAAGGATTTGGAAGAGTTGAATTTTGGGTGGACTTGCCCGCGGGCAAGCCCGGGCAAGGTCCCGAGCAGTCCAAAAACTTGGCCCCTTACTCAAAATGAGATCTACTCGGTGCAAGTGGGAATTTATTGTTGCATTCACTCTTCCTAACCCCAATGCAAATGTCCTTGGTGCCCGGGCAAGGATTTGGAAGAGTTGAATTTTGGGTGGACTTGCCCGCGGGCAAGCCCGGGCAAGGTCCCGAGCAGTCCAAAAACTTGGCCCCTTACTCAAAACGAGATCTACTCGGTGCAATTGGGAATTTATTGTTGCATTCACTCTTCCTAACCCCAATGCAAATGTCCTTGGTGCCCGGGCAAGGATTTGGAAGAGTTGAATTTTGGGTGGACTTGCCCGCGGGCAAGCCCGGGCAAGGTCCCGAGCAGTCCAAAAACTTGGCCCCTTACTCAAAACGAGATCTACTCGGTGCAATTGGGAATTTATTGTTGCATTCACTCTTCCTAACCCCAATGCAAATGTCCTTGGTGCCCGGGCAAGGATTTGGAAGAGTTGAATTTTGGGTGGACTTGCCCGCGGGCAAGCCCGGGCAAGGTCCCGAGCAGTCCAAAAACTTGGCCCCTTACTCAAAATGAGATCTACTCGGTGCAAGTGGGAATTTATTGTTGCATTCACTCTTCCTAACCCCAATGCAAATGTCCTTGGTGCCCGGGCAAGGATTTGGAAGAGTTGAATTTTGGGTGGACTTGCCCGCGGGCAAGCCCGGGCAAGGTCCCGAGCAGTCCAAAAACTTGGCCCCTTACTCAAAACGAGATCTACTCGGTGCAATTGGGAATTTATTGTTGCATTCACTCTTCCTAACCCCAATGCAAATGTCCTTGGTGCCCGGGCAAGGATTTGGAAGGGTTGAATTTTGGGTGGACTTGCCCGCGGGCAAGCCCGGGCAAGGTCCCGAGCAGTCCAAAAACTTGGCCCCTTACTCAAAACGAGATCTACTCGGTGCAATTGGGAATTTATTGTTGCATTCACTCTTCCTAACCCCAATGCAAATGTCCTTGGTGCCCGGGCAAGGATTTGGAAGGGTTGAATTTTGGGTGGACTTGCCCGCGGGCAAGCCCGGGCAAGGTCCCGAGCAGTCCAAAAACTTGGCCCCTTACTCAAAATGAGATCTACTCGGTGCAAGTGGGAATTTATTGTTGCATTCACTCTTCCTAACCCCAATGCAAATGTCCTTGGTGCCCGGGCAAGGATTTGGAAGAGTTGAATTTTGGGTGGACTTGCCCGCGGGCAAGCCCGGGCAAGGTCCCGAGCAGTCCAAAAACTTGGCCCCTTACTCAAAACGAGATCTACTCGGTGCAATTGGGAATTTATTGTTGCATTCACTCTTCCTAACCCCAATGCAAATGTCCTTGGTGCCCGGGCAAGGATTTGGAAGGGTTGAATTTTGGGTGGACTTGCCCGCGGGCAAGCCCGGGCAAGGTCCCTAGCAGTCCAAAAACTTGGCCCCTTACTCAAAATGAGATCTACTCGGTGCAAGTGGGAATTTATTGTTGCATTCACTCTTCCTAACCCCAATGCAAATGTCCTTGGTGCCCGGGCAAGGATTTGGAAGAGTTGAATTTTGGGTGGACTTGCCCGCGGGCAAGCCCGGGCAAGGTCCCGAGCAGTCCAAAAACTTGGCCCCTTACTCAAAACGAGATCTACTCGGTGCAATTGGGAATTTATTGTTGCATTCACTCTTCCTAACCCCAATGCAAATGTCCTTGGTGCCCGGGCAAGGATTTGGAAGAGTTGAATTTTGGGTGGACTTGCCCGCGGGCAAGCCCGGGCAAGGTCCCGAGCAGTCCAAAAACTTGGCCCCTTACTCAAAATGAGATCTACTCGGTGCAATTGGGAATTTATTGTTGCATTCACTCTTCCTAACCCCAATGCAAATGTCCTTGGTGCCCGGGCAAGGATTTGGAAGAGTTGAATTTTGGGTGGACTTGCCCGCGGGCAAGCCCGGGCAAGGTCCCGAGCAGTCCAAAAACTTGGCCCCTTACTCAAAATGAGATCTACTCGGTGCAAGTGGGAATTTATTGTTGCATTCACTCTTCCTAACCCCAATGCAAATGTCCTTGGTGCCCGGGCAAGGATTTGGAAGAGTTGAATTTTGGGTGGACTTGCCCGCGGGCAAGCCCGGGCAAGGTCCCGAGCAGTCCAAAAACTTGGCCCCTTACTCAAAATGAGATCTACTCGGTGCAAGTGGGAATTTATTGTTGCATTCACTCTTCCTAACCCCAATGCAAATGTCCTTGGTGCCCGGGCAAGGATTTGGAAGAGTTGAATTTTGGGTGGACTTGCCCGCGGGCAAGCCCGGGCAAGGTCCCGAGCAACTTTGGGCAAGGTGGTGGCAAGGTTTGGCAACCTTGGAAAGGGTCCTGGCAAGGTTTGGCACGCTCGGGAAGGGTCCGGGCAAGTCCTGGCACGTCCAGGACTTGTCCAAGCACGTCCTGGACTAGTCCTGGCTTGCTCAGGACTTGCTCAGGACTTACTCAGGACTTGCCCGGGCAAGTCCTGAGCAGTCCAAAAACTTCACCCCTTACTCAAAATGAAATCTACACGTTACATTTGAGTTTTTCTTTGTCCATTCACTCATACTCATCCCCCCCTACATGTGGGGCTGTCCGGCCGCCGGAGCCGCCGCCCGTGGTGGCCGTTTGAGGGTGCACAAGTCTGAACACTAAAAAATTCGTAAAATATTCTACGAGTGTCCGAAAATTATGAAACTTGGGGATTGATCTTCTGTTATGGTGCCTAGCATTGCTGCAAAAAATCATGGAAAAATTCGATCTCTAGGTCCCTCAAAAAAAAGTTGTCGTTTGAGAAAAAAGTATGTCTGTTGGTGCCACAATGGAAAAAGTCCAAATTGCATATATAGGGGGGCACCCCTCCCCCCCTCCCCATGGCAGGATCCACGCACACACGCTATGTCCCTTTGTGGCGAGCAAGTGTGTGAGCCATGGGGTCGAGTTCCTTGGTCACTTCGTACGTCGGCGCCACCCGTGGCGGCCGGCGGCGGTGGCCGGCCGTAGAGGGGCGGCCACCGGCGACTTTTCCGGCGACTTTTCCGGCGGACCCTAAAATGTGTTGGATTTCATATGGGATGGATTGTGGCACGTGCTAGGGGGTTCTTTGCCCTCCCTTGAGTGAGATACCCATCAAACCCGCATCCGTTAAGGGGACTTGCGCTACCTACCCACTTTGGATGGAAACCGCATGATTCCTAGGCTAGGGCGAGGTGGGGCTCTCGCCCTTGTGAGGCCCATGTAACCCGCTTTGTTGTTGCTTCATGGAACTCTCGTGCGTGGGACTCCTCCTAACAATCTTGCGGAACGGCATCCGTTCTCGGGCTCTTGCCCCCCGGGTGCTCAGTAAGCTTGGGCGTGGTTGGATTCTTGCAATCGGGACGACCACGCGACACGCCTTGCACTCGAGTTACTCGGTCACTTCGTACGTAGGCGCCACCCGTGGCGGCCGGCGGCGGTGGCCGCCCGTGGAGGTGCTTTTCCGGCGGACCCTAAAATGTGTTGGATTTCATATGGGATGGATTGTGGCACGTGCTAGGGGGTTCTTTGCCCTCCCTTGAGTGAGATACCCATCAAACCCGCATCCGTTAAGGGGACTTGCGCTACCTACCCACTTTGGATGGAAACCGCATGATTCCTAGGCTAGGGCGAGGTGGGGCTCTCGCCCTTGTGAGGCACATGTAACCCGCTTTGGTGTTGCTTCATGGAACTCTCGTGCGTGGGACTCCTCCTAACAATCTTGCGGAACGGCATACGTTCTCGGGCTCTTGCCCCTCGGGTGCTCAGTAAGCTTGGGCGTGGTTGGATTCTTGCAAT
>JAYWLI010000044.1:35000-40000 GCA_037074505.1 Albizia julibrissin
TCTATAGGGGGGCAACGATCGTGGACCCTTGACCAAGGTCCGAGCATGTGCGGGCAAAACGAGGGCAAGGTGTTGCAGGTGTGGGCAACACGTGGGCAAAGATCATGGACCATTGAGCAAGGTCCGAGCATGTGCAAATGTCCCCGTGGGCAAGTATCATGGACCCTTGGGCAAGGTCCTAGCGAGTGCGGGCAAGTTCCCTGCGCGGCGTCATTTCGTAAAAAATGACCCCCGTTGGTGGAACTCGTGAGATTTCCAAAATTGCTCTATAGGGGGGCAACGATCGTGGACCCTTGACCAAGGTCCGAGCATGTGCGGGCAAAACGAGGGCAAGGTCCAGGCAAGGTGTTGCAGGTGTGGGCAACACGTGGGCAAAGATCATGGACCATTGAGCAAGGTCCGAGCATGTGCGGGAAACACGTGGGCAAGCATCATGGACCCTTGGGCTAGGTCCTAGCGAGTGTGGGAAAAGCATGGACAAGGTCCGAGCAAGGAGTTGCAATTGTTCGCAGCGCGTGGGTGGACAAGGATTTGGAAGAGTTGAATTTTGGGTGGTCTTGCCCGCGGGCAAGACCGGCAAGGTCCCGAGCAGTCCAAAAACTTGGCCCCTTACTCAAAATGAGATCTACTCGGTGCAAGTGGGAATTTATTGTTGCATTCACTCTTCCTAACCCCAATGCAAATGTCCTTGGTGCCCGGGCAAGGATTTGGAAGAGTTGAATTTTGGGTGGACTTGCCCGCGGGCAAGCCCGGGCAAGGTCCCGAGCAGTCCAAAAACTTGGCCCCTTACTCAAAATGAGATCTACTCGGTGCAAGTGGGAATTTATTGTTGCATTCACTCTTCCTAACCCCAATGCAAATGTCCTTGGTGCCCGGGCAAGGATTTGGAAGAGTTGAATTTTGGGTGGACTTGCCCGCGGGCAAGCCCGGGCAAGGTCCCGAGCAGTCCAAAAACTTGGCCCCTTACTCAAAATGAGATCTACTCGGTGCAAGTGGGAATTTATTGTTGCATTCACTCTTCCTAACCCCAATGCAAATGTCCTTGGTGCCCGGGCAAGGATTTGGAAGAGTTGAATTTTGGGTGGACTTGCCCGCGGGCAAGCCCGGGCAAGGTCCCGAGCAGTCCAAAAACTTGGCCCCTTACTCAAAATGAGATCTACTCGGTGCAAGTGGGAATTTATTGTTGCATTCACTCTTCCTAACCCCAATGCAAATGTCCTTGGTGCCCGGGCAAGGATTTGGAAGAGTTGAATTTTGGGTGGACTTGCCCGCGGGCAAGCCCGGGCAAGGTCCCGAGCAGTCCAAAAACTTGGCCCCTTACTCAAAACGAGATCTACTCGGTGCAATTGGGAATTTATTGTTGCATTCACTCTTCCTAACCCCAATGCAAATGTCCTTGGTGCCCGGGCAAGGATTTGGAAGAGTTGAATTTTGGGTGGACTTGCCCGCGGGCAAGCCCGGGCAAGGTCCCGAGCAGTCCAAAAACTTGGCCCCTTACTCAAAACGAGATCTACTCGGTGCAATTGGGAATTTATTGTTGCATTCACTCTTCCTAACCCCAATGCAAATGTCCTTGGTGCCCGGGCAAGGATTTGGAAGAGTTGAATTTTGGGTGGACTTGCCCGCGGGCAAGCCCGGGCAAGGTCCCGAGCAGTCCAAAAACTTGGCCCCTTACTCAAAATGAGATCTACTCGGTGCAAGTGGGAATTTATTGTTGCATTCACTCTTCCTAACCCCAATGCAAATGTCCTTGGTGCCCGGGCAAGGATTTGGAAGAGTTGAATTTTGGGTGGACTTGCCCGCGGGCAAGCCCGGGCAAGGTCCCGAGCAGTCCAAAAACTTGGCCCCTTACTCAAAACGAGATCTACTCGGTGCAATTGGGAATTTATTGTTGCATTCACTCTTCCTAACCCCAATGCAAATGTCCTTGGTGCCCGGGCAAGGATTTGGAAGGGTTGAATTTTGGGTGGACTTGCCCGCGGGCAAGCCCGGGCAAGGTCCCGAGCAGTCCAAAAACTTGGCCCCTTACTCAAAACGAGATCTACTCGGTGCAATTGGGAATTTATTGTTGCATTCACTCTTCCTAACCCCAATGCAAATGTCCTTGGTGCCCGGGCAAGGATTTGGAAGGGTTGAATTTTGGGTGGACTTGCCCGCGGGCAAGCCCGGGCAAGGTCCCGAGCAGTCCAAAAACTTGGCCCCTTACTCAAAATGAGATCTACTCGGTGCAAGTGGGAATTTATTGTTGCATTCACTCTTCCTAACCCCAATGCAAATGTCCTTGGTGCCCGGGCAAGGATTTGGAAGAGTTGAATTTTGGGTGGACTTGCCCGCGGGCAAGCCCGGGCAAGGTCCCGAGCAGTCCAAAAACTTGGCCCCTTACTCAAAACGAGATCTACTCGGTGCAATTGGGAATTTATTGTTGCATTCACTCTTCCTAACCCCAATGCAAATGTCCTTGGTGCCCGGGCAAGGATTTGGAAGGGTTGAATTTTGGGTGGACTTGCCCGCGGGCAAGCCCGGGCAAGGTCCCTAGCAGTCCAAAAACTTGGCCCCTTACTCAAAATGAGATCTACTCGGTGCAAGTGGGAATTTATTGTTGCATTCACTCTTCCTAACCCCAATGCAAATGTCCTTGGTGCCCGGGCAAGGATTTGGAAGAGTTGAATTTTGGGTGGACTTGCCCGCGGGCAAGCCCGGGCAAGGTCCCGAGCAGTCCAAAAACTTGGCCCCTTACTCAAAACGAGATCTACTCGGTGCAATTGGGAATTTATTGTTGCATTCACTCTTCCTAACCCCAATGCAAATGTCCTTGGTGCCCGGGCAAGGATTTGGAAGAGTTGAATTTTGGGTGGACTTGCCCGCGGGCAAGCCCGGGCAAGGTCCCGAGCAGTCCAAAAACTTGGCCCCTTACTCAAAATGAGATCTACTCGGTGCAATTGGGAATTTATTGTTGCATTCACTCTTCCTAACCCCAATGCAAATGTCCTTGGTGCCCGGGCAAGGATTTGGAAGAGTTGAATTTTGGGTGGACTTGCCCGCGGGCAAGCCCGGGCAAGGTCCCGAGCAGTCCAAAAACTTGGCCCCTTACTCAAAATGAGATCTACTCGGTGCAAGTGGGAATTTATTGTTGCATTCACTCTTCCTAACCCCAATGCAAATGTCCTTGGTGCCCGGGCAAGGATTTGGAAGAGTTGAATTTTGGGTGGACTTGCCCGCGGGCAAGCCCGGGCAAGGTCCCGAGCAGTCCAAAAACTTGGCCCCTTACTCAAAATGAGATCTACTCGGTGCAAGTGGGAATTTATTGTTGCATTCACTCTTCCTAACCCCAATGCAAATGTCCTTGGTGCCCGGGCAAGGATTTGGAAGAGTTGAATTTTGGGTGGACTTGCCCGCGGGCAAGCCCGGGCAAGGTCCCGAGCAACTTTGGGCAAGGTGGTGGCAAGGTTTGGCAACCTTGGAAAGGGTCCTGGCAAGGTTTGGCACGCTCGGGAAGGGTCCGGGCAAGTCCTGGCACGTCCAGGACTTGTCCAAGCACGTCCTGGACTAGTCCTGGCTTGCTCAGGACTTGCTCAGGACTTACTCAGGACTTGCCCGGGCAAGTCCTGAGCAGTCCAAAAACTTCACCCCTTACTCAAAATGAAATCTACACGTTACATTTGAGTTTTTCTTTGTCCATTCACTCATACTCATCCCCCCCTACATGTGGGGCTGTCCGGCCGCCGGAGCCGCCGCCCGTGGTGGCCGTTTGAGGGTGCACAAGTCTGAACACTAAAAAATTCGTAAAATATTCTACGAGTGTCCGAAAATTATGAAACTTGGGGATTGATCTTCTGTTATGGTGCCTAGCATTGCTGCAAAAAATCATGGAAAAATTCGATCTCTAGGTCCCTCAAAAAAAAGTTGTCGTTTGAGAAAAAAGTATGTCTGTTGGTGCCACAATGGAAAAAGTCCAAATTGCATATATAGGGGGGCACCCCTCCCCCCCTCCCCATGGCAGGATCCACGCACACACGCTATGTCCCTTTGTGGCGAGCAAGTGTGTGAGCCATGGGGTCGAGTTCCTTGGTCACTTCGTACGTCGGCGCCACCCGTGGCGGCCGGCGGCGGTGGCCGGCCGTAGAGGGGCGGCCACCGGCGACTTTTCCGGCGACTTTTCCGGCGGACCCTAAAATGTGTTGGATTTCATATGGGATGGATTGTGGCACGTGCTAGGGGGTTCTTTGCCCTCCCTTGAGTGAGATACCCATCAAACCCGCATCCGTTAAGGGGACTTGCGCTACCTACCCACTTTGGATGGAAACCGCATGATTCCTAGGCTAGGGCGAGGTGGGGCTCTCGCCCTTGTGAGGCCCATGTAACCCGCTTTGTTGTTGCTTCATGGAACTCTCGTGCGTGGGACTCCTCCTAACAATCTTGCGGAACGGCATCCGTTCTCGGGCTCTTGCCCCCCGGGTGCTCAGTAAGCTTGGGCGTGGTTGGATTCTTGCAATCGGGACGACCACGCGACACGCCTTGCACTCGAGTTACTCGGTCACTTCGTACGTAGGCGCCACCCGTGGCGGCCGGCGGCGGTGGCCGCCCGTGGAGGTGCTTTTCCGGCGGACCCTAAAATGTGTTGGATTTCATATGGGATGGATTGTGGCACGTGCTAGGGGGTTCTTTGCCCTCCCTTGAGTGAGATACCCATCAAACCCGCATCCGTTAAGGGGACTTGCGCTACCTACCCACTTTGGATGGAAACCGCATGATTCCTAGGCTAGGGCGAGGTGGGGCTCTCGCCCTTGTGAGGCACATGTAACCCGCTTTGGTGTTGCTTCATGGAACTCTCGTGCGTGGGACTCCTCCTAACAATCTTGCGGAACGGCATACGTTCTCGGGCTCTTGCCCCCCGGGTGCTCAGTAAGCTTGGGCGTGGTTGGATTCTTGCAATCGGGACGACCACGCGACACGCCTTGCACTCGAGTTACTCGGTCACTTCGTACGTCGGCGCCACCAGT
>JAYWLI010000044.1:50000-55000 GCA_037074505.1 Albizia julibrissin
GTTCCCTGCGCGGCGTCATTTCGTAAAACATGACCCCCGTTGGTGGAACTCGTGAGATTTCCAAAATTGCTCTATAGGGGGGCAACGATCGTGGACCCTTGACCAAGGTCCGAGCATGTGCGGGCAAAACGAGGGCAAGGTGTTGCAGGTGTGGGCAACACGTGGGCAAAGATCATGGACCATTGAGCAAGGTCCGAGCATGTGCAAATGTCCCCGTGGGCAAGTATCATGGACCCTTGGGCAAGGTCCTAGCGAGTGCGGGCAAGTTCCCTGCGCGGCGTCATTTCGTAAAAAATGACCCCCGTTGGTGGAACTCGTGAGATTTCCAAAATTGCTCTATAGGGGGGCAACGATCGTGGACCCTTGACCAAGGTCCGAGCATGTGCGGGCAAAACGAGGGCAAGGTGTTGCAGGTGTGGGCAACACGTGGGCAAAGATCATGGACCATTGAGCAAGGTCCGAGCATGTGCAAATGTCCCCGTGGGCAAGTATCATGGACCCTTGGGCAAGGTCCTAGCGAGTGCGGGCAAGTTCCCTGCGCGGCGTCATTTCGTAAAAAATGACCCCCGTTGGTGGAACTCGTGAGATTTCCAAAATTGCTCTATAGGGGGGCAACGATCGTGGACCCTTGACCAAGGTCCGAGCATGTGCGGGCAAAACGAGGGCAAGGTCCAGGCAAGGTGTTGCAGGTGTGGGCAACACGTGGGCAAAGATCATGGACCATTGAGCAAGGTCCGAGCATGTGCGGGAAACACGTGGGCAAGCATCATGGACCCTTGGGCTAGGTCCTAGCGAGTGTGGGAAAAGCATGGACAAGGTCCGAGCAAGGAGTTGCAATTGTTCGCAGCGCGTGGGTGGACAAGGATTTGGAAGAGTTGAATTTTGGGTGGTCTTGCCCGCGGGCAAGACCGGCAAGGTCCCGAGCAGTCCAAAAACTTGGCCCCTTACTCAAAATGAGATCTACTCGGTGCAAGTGGGAATTTATTGTTGCATTCACTCTTCCTAACCCCAATGCAAATGTCCTTGGTGCCCGGGCAAGGATTTGGAAGAGTTGAATTTTGGGTGGACTTGCCCGCGGGCAAGCCCGGGCAAGGTCCCGAGCAGTCCAAAAACTTGGCCCCTTACTCAAAATGAGATCTACTCGGTGCAAGTGGGAATTTATTGTTGCATTCACTCTTCCTAACCCCAATGCAAATGTCCTTGGTGCCCGGGCAAGGATTTGGAAGAGTTGAATTTTGGGTGGACTTGCCCGCGGGCAAGCCCGGGCAAGGTCCCGAGCAGTCCAAAAACTTGGCCCCTTACTCAAAACGAGATCTACTCGGTGCAATTGGGAATTTATTGTTGCATTCACTCTTCCTAACCCCAATGCAAATGTCCTTGGTGCCCGGGCAAGGATTTGGAAGAGTTGAATTTTGGGTGGACTTGCCCGCGGGCAAGCCCGGGCAAGGTCCCGAGCAGTCCAAAAACTTGGCCCCTTACTCAAAACGAGATCTACTCGGTGCAATTGGGAATTTATTGTTGCATTCACTCTTCCTAACCCCAATGCAAATGTCCTTGGTGCCCGGGCAAGGATTTGGAAGAGTTGAATTTTGGGTGGACTTGCCCGCGGGCAAGCCCGGGCAAGGTCCCGAGCAGTCCAAAAACTTGGCCCCTTACTCAAAATGAGATCTACTCGGTGCAAGTGGGAATTTATTGTTGCATTCACTCTTCCTAACCCCAATGCAAATGTCCTTGGTGCCCGGGCAAGGATTTGGAAGAGTTGAATTTTGGGTGGACTTGCCCGCGGGCAAGCCCGGGCAAGGTCCCGAGCAGTCCAAAAACTTGGCCCCTTACTCAAAACGAGATCTACTCGGTGCAATTGGGAATTTATTGTTGCATTCACTCTTCCTAACCCCAATGCAAATGTCCTTGGTGCCCGGGCAAGGATTTGGAAGGGTTGAATTTTGGGTGGACTTGCCCGCGGGCAAGCCCGGGCAAGGTCCCGAGCAGTCCAAAAACTTGGCCCCTTACTCAAAACGAGATCTACTCGGTGCAATTGGGAATTTATTGTTGCATTCACTCTTCCTAACCCCAATGCAAATGTCCTTGGTGCCCGGGCAAGGATTTGGAAGGGTTGAATTTTGGGTGGACTTGCCCGCGGGCAAGCCCGGGCAAGGTCCCGAGCAGTCCAAAAACTTGGCCCCTTACTCAAAATGAGATCTACTCGGTGCAAGTGGGAATTTATTGTTGCATTCACTCTTCCTAACCCCAATGCAAATGTCCTTGGTGCCCGGGCAAGGATTTGGAAGAGTTGAATTTTGGGTGGACTTGCCCGCGGGCAAGCCCGGGCAAGGTCCCGAGCAGTCCAAAAACTTGGCCCCTTACTCAAAACGAGATCTACTCGGTGCAATTGGGAATTTATTGTTGCATTCACTCTTCCTAACCCCAATGCAAATGTCCTTGGTGCCCGGGCAAGGATTTGGAAGGGTTGAATTTTGGGTGGACTTGCCCGCGGGCAAGCCCGGGCAAGGTCCCTAGCAGTCCAAAAACTTGGCCCCTTACTCAAAATGAGATCTACTCGGTGCAAGTGGGAATTTATTGTTGCATTCACTCTTCCTAACCCCAATGCAAATGTCCTTGGTGCCCGGGCAAGGATTTGGAAGAGTTGAATTTTGGGTGGACTTGCCCGCGGGCAAGCCCGGGCAAGGTCCCGAGCAGTCCAAAAACTTGGCCCCTTACTCAAAACGAGATCTACTCGGTGCAATTGGGAATTTATTGTTGCATTCACTCTTCCTAACCCCAATGCAAATGTCCTTGGTGCCCGGGCAAGGATTTGGAAGAGTTGAATTTTGGGTGGACTTGCCCGCGGGCAAGCCCGGGCAAGGTCCCGAGCAGTCCAAAAACTTGGCCCCTTACTCAAAATGAGATCTACTCGGTGCAATTGGGAATTTATTGTTGCATTCACTCTTCCTAACCCCAATGCAAATGTCCTTGGTGCCCGGGCAAGGATTTGGAAGAGTTGAATTTTGGGTGGACTTGCCCGCGGGCAAGCCCGGGCAAGGTCCCGAGCAGTCCAAAAACTTGGCCCCTTACTCAAAATGAGATCTACTCGGTGCAAGTGGGAATTTATTGTTGCATTCACTCTTCCTAACCCCAATGCAAATGTCCTTGGTGCCCGGGCAAGGATTTGGAAGAGTTGAATTTTGGGTGGACTTGCCCGCGGGCAAGCCCGGGCAAGGTCCCGAGCAGTCCAAAAACTTGGCCCCTTACTCAAAATGAGATCTACTCGGTGCAAGTGGGAATTTATTGTTGCATTCACTCTTCCTAACCCCAATGCAAATGTCCTTGGTGCCCGGGCAAGGATTTGGAAGAGTTGAATTTTGGGTGGACTTGCCCGCGGGCAAGCCCGGGCAAGGTCCCGAGCAACTTTGGGCAAGGTGGTGGCAAGGTTTGGCAACCTTGGAAAGGGTCCTGGCAAGGTTTGGCACGCTCGGGAAGGGTCCGGGCAAGTCCTGGCACGTCCAGGACTTGTCCAAGCACGTCCTGGACTAGTCCTGGCTTGCTCAGGACTTGCTCAGGACTTACTCAGGACTTGCCCGGGCAAGTCCTGAGCAGTCCAAAAACTTCACCCCTTACTCAAAATGAAATCTACACGTTACATTTGAGTTTTTCTTTGTCCATTCACTCATACTCATCCCCCCCTACATGTGGGGCTGTCCGGCCGCCGGAGCCGCCGCCCGTGGTGGCCGTTTGAGGGTGCACAAGTCTGAACACTAAAAAATTCGTAAAATATTCTACGAGTGTCCGAAAATTATGAAACTTGGGGATTGATCTTCTGTTATGGTGCCTAGCATTGCTGCAAAAAATCATGGAAAAATTCGATCTCTAGGTCCCTCAAAAAAAAGTTGTCGTTTGAGAAAAAAGTATGTCTGTTGGTGCCACAATGGAAAAAGTCCAAATTGCATATATAGGGGGGCACCCCTCCCCCCCTCCCCATGGCAGGATCCACGCACACACGCTATGTCCCTTTGTGGCGAGCAAGTGTGTGAGCCATGGGGTCGAGTTCCTTGGTCACTTCGTACGTCGGCGCCACCCGTGGCGGCCGGCGGCGGTGGCCGGCCGTAGAGGGGCGGCCACCGGCGACTTTTCCGGCGACTTTTCCGGCGGACCCTAAAATGTGTTGGATTTCATATGGGATGGATTGTGGCACGTGCTAGGGGGTTCTTTGCCCTCCCTTGAGTGAGATACCCATCAAACCCGCATCCGTTAAGGGGACTTGCGCTACCTACCCACTTTGGATGGAAACCGCATGATTCCTAGGCTAGGGCGAGGTGGGGCTCTCGCCCTTGTGAGGCCCATGTAACCCGCTTTGTTGTTGCTTCATGGAACTCTCGTGCGTGGGACTCCTCCTAACAATCTTGCGGAACGGCATCCGTTCTCGGGCTCTTGCCCCCCGGGTGCTCAGTAAGCTTGGGCGTGGTTGGATTCTTGCAATCGGGACGACCACGCGACACGCCTTGCACTCGAGTTACTCGGTCACTTCGTACGTAGGCGCCACCCGTGGCGGCCGGCGGCGGTGGCCGCCCGTGGAGGTGCTTTTCCGGCGGACCCTAAAATGTGTTGGATTTCATATGGGATGGATTGTGGCACGTGCTAGGGGGTTCTTTGCCCTCCCTTGAGTGAGATACCCATCAAACCCGCATCCGTTAAGGGGACTTGCGCTACCTACCCACTTTGGATGGAAACCGCATGATTCCTAGGCTAGGGCGAGGTGGGGCTCTCGCCCTTGTGAGGCACATGTAACCCGCTTTGGTGTTGCTTCATGGAACTCTCGTGCGTGGGACTCCTCCTAACAATCTTGCGGAACGGCATACGTTCTCGGGCTCTTGCCCCCCGGGTGCTCAGTAAGCTTGGGCGTGGTTGGATTCTTGCAATCGGGACGACCACGCGACACGCCTTGCACTCGAGTTACTCGGTCACTTCGTACGTCGGCGCCACCAGTGGCGGCCGGCGGCGGTGGC
>JAYWLI010000044.1:65000-70000 GCA_037074505.1 Albizia julibrissin
AAATGAGATCTACTCGGTGCAAGTGGGAATTTATTGTTGCATTCACTCTTCCTAACCCCAATGCAAATGTCCTTGGTGCCCGGGCAAGGATTTGGAAGAGTTGAATTTTGGGTGGACTTGCCCGCGGGCAAGCCCGGGCAAGGTCCCGAGCAGTCCAAAAACTTGGCCCCTTACTCAAAATGAGATCTACTCGGTGCAAGTGGGAATTTATTGTTGCATTCACTCTTCCTAACCCCAATGCAAATGTCCTTGGTGCCCGGGCAAGGATTTGGAAGAGTTGAATTTTGGGTGGACTTGCCCGCGGGCAAGCCCGGGCAAGGTCCCGAGCAGTCCAAAAACTTGGCCCCTTACTCAAAACGAGATCTACTCGGTGCAATTGGGAATTTATTGTTGCATTCACTCTTCCTAACCCCAATGCAAATGTCCTTGGTGCCCGGGCAAGGATTTGGAAGAGTTGAATTTTGGGTGGACTTGCCCGCGGGCAAGCCCGGGCAAGGTCCCGAGCAGTCCAAAAACTTGGCCCCTTACTCAAAACGAGATCTACTCGGTGCAATTGGGAATTTATTGTTGCATTCACTCTTCCTAACCCCAATGCAAATGTCCTTGGTGCCCGGGCAAGGATTTGGAAGAGTTGAATTTTGGGTGGACTTGCCCGCGGGCAAGCCCGGGCAAGGTCCCGAGCAGTCCAAAAACTTGGCCCCTTACTCAAAATGAGATCTACTCGGTGCAAGTGGGAATTTATTGTTGCATTCACTCTTCCTAACCCCAATGCAAATGTCCTTGGTGCCCGGGCAAGGATTTGGAAGAGTTGAATTTTGGGTGGACTTGCCCGCGGGCAAGCCCGGGCAAGGTCCCGAGCAGTCCAAAAACTTGGCCCCTTACTCAAAACGAGATCTACTCGGTGCAATTGGGAATTTATTGTTGCATTCACTCTTCCTAACCCCAATGCAAATGTCCTTGGTGCCCGGGCAAGGATTTGGAAGGGTTGAATTTTGGGTGGACTTGCCCGCGGGCAAGCCCGGGCAAGGTCCCGAGCAGTCCAAAAACTTGGCCCCTTACTCAAAACGAGATCTACTCGGTGCAATTGGGAATTTATTGTTGCATTCACTCTTCCTAACCCCAATGCAAATGTCCTTGGTGCCCGGGCAAGGATTTGGAAGGGTTGAATTTTGGGTGGACTTGCCCGCGGGCAAGCCCGGGCAAGGTCCCGAGCAGTCCAAAAACTTGGCCCCTTACTCAAAATGAGATCTACTCGGTGCAAGTGGGAATTTATTGTTGCATTCACTCTTCCTAACCCCAATGCAAATGTCCTTGGTGCCCGGGCAAGGATTTGGAAGAGTTGAATTTTGGGTGGACTTGCCCGCGGGCAAGCCCGGGCAAGGTCCCGAGCAGTCCAAAAACTTGGCCCCTTACTCAAAACGAGATCTACTCGGTGCAATTGGGAATTTATTGTTGCATTCACTCTTCCTAACCCCAATGCAAATGTCCTTGGTGCCCGGGCAAGGATTTGGAAGGGTTGAATTTTGGGTGGACTTGCCCGCGGGCAAGCCCGGGCAAGGTCCCTAGCAGTCCAAAAACTTGGCCCCTTACTCAAAATGAGATCTACTCGGTGCAAGTGGGAATTTATTGTTGCATTCACTCTTCCTAACCCCAATGCAAATGTCCTTGGTGCCCGGGCAAGGATTTGGAAGAGTTGAATTTTGGGTGGACTTGCCCGCGGGCAAGCCCGGGCAAGGTCCCGAGCAGTCCAAAAACTTGGCCCCTTACTCAAAACGAGATCTACTCGGTGCAATTGGGAATTTATTGTTGCATTCACTCTTCCTAACCCCAATGCAAATGTCCTTGGTGCCCGGGCAAGGATTTGGAAGAGTTGAATTTTGGGTGGACTTGCCCGCGGGCAAGCCCGGGCAAGGTCCCGAGCAGTCCAAAAACTTGGCCCCTTACTCAAAATGAGATCTACTCGGTGCAATTGGGAATTTATTGTTGCATTCACTCTTCCTAACCCCAATGCAAATGTCCTTGGTGCCCGGGCAAGGATTTGGAAGAGTTGAATTTTGGGTGGACTTGCCCGCGGGCAAGCCCGGGCAAGGTCCCGAGCAGTCCAAAAACTTGGCCCCTTACTCAAAATGAGATCTACTCGGTGCAAGTGGGAATTTATTGTTGCATTCACTCTTCCTAACCCCAATGCAAATGTCCTTGGTGCCCGGGCAAGGATTTGGAAGAGTTGAATTTTGGGTGGACTTGCCCGCGGGCAAGCCCGGGCAAGGTCCCGAGCAGTCCAAAAACTTGGCCCCTTACTCAAAATGAGATCTACTCGGTGCAAGTGGGAATTTATTGTTGCATTCACTCTTCCTAACCCCAATGCAAATGTCCTTGGTGCCCGGGCAAGGATTTGGAAGAGTTGAATTTTGGGTGGACTTGCCCGCGGGCAAGCCCGGGCAAGGTCCCGAGCAGTCCAAAAACTTGGCCCCTTACTCAAAATGAGATCTACTCGGTGCAAGTGGGAATTTATTGTTGCATTCACTCTTCCTAACCCCAATGCAAATGTCCTTGGTGCCCGGGCAAGGATTTGGAAGAGTTGAATTTTGGGTGGACTTGCCCGCGGGCAAGCCCGGGCAAGGTCCCGAGCAACTTTGGGCAAGGTGGTGGCAAGGTTTGGCAACCTTGGAAAGGGTCCTGGCAAGGTTTGGCACGCTCGGGAAGGGTCCGGGCAAGTCCTGGCACGTCCAGGACTTGTCCAAGCACGTCCTGGACTAGTCCTGGCTTGCTCAGGACTTGCTCAGGACTTACTCAGGACTTGCCCGGGCAAGTCCTGAGCAGTCCAAAAACTTCACCCCTTACTCAAAATGAAATCTACACGTTACATTTGAGTTTTTCTTTGTCCATTCACTCATACTCATCCCCCCCTACATGTGGGGCTGTCCGGCCGCCGGAGCCGCCGCCCGTGGTGGCCGTTTGAGGGTGCACAAGTCTGAACACTAAAAAATTCGTAAAATATTCTACGAGTGTCCGAAAATTATGAAACTTGGGGATTGATCTTCTGTTATGGTGCCTAGCATTGCTGCAAAAAATCATGGAAAAATTCGATCTCTAGGTCCCTCAAAAAAAAGTTGTCGTTTGAGAAAAAAGTATGTCTGTTGGTGCCACAATGGAAAAAGTCCAAATTGCATATATAGGGGGGCACCCCTCCCCCCCTCCCCATGGCAGGATCCACGCACACACGCTATGTCCCTTTGTGGCGAGCAAGTGTGTGAGCCATGGGGTCGAGTTCCTTGGTCACTTCGTACGTCGGCGCCACCCGTGGCGGCCGGCGGCGGTGGCCGGCCGTAGAGGGGCGGCCACCGGCGACTTTTCCGGCGACTTTTCCGGCGGACCCTAAAATGTGTTGGATTTCATATGGGATGGATTGTGGCACGTGCTAGGGGGTTCTTTGCCCTCCCTTGAGTGAGATACCCATCAAACCCGCATCCGTTAAGGGGACTTGCGCTACCTACCCACTTTGGATGGAAACCGCATGATTCCTAGGCTAGGGCGAGGTGGGGCTCTCGCCCTTGTGAGGCCCATGTAACCCGCTTTGTTGTTGCTTCATGGAACTCTCGTGCGTGGGACTCCTCCTAACAATCTTGCGGAACGGCATCCGTTCTCGGGCTCTTGCCCCCCGGGTGCTCAGTAAGCTTGGGCGTGGTTGGATTCTTGCAATCGGGACGACCACGCGACACGCCTTGCACTCGAGTTACTCGGTCACTTCGTACGTAGGCGCCACCCGTGGCGGCCGGCGGCGGTGGCCGCCCGTGGAGGTGCTTTTCCGGCGGACCCTAAAATGTGTTGGATTTCATATGGGATGGATTGTGGCACGTGCTAGGGGGTTCTTTGCCCTCCCTTGAGTGAGATACCCATCAAACCCGCATCCGTTAAGGGGACTTGCGCTACCTACCCACTTTGGATGGAAACCGCATGATTCCTAGGCTAGGGCGAGGTGGGGCTCTCGCCCTTGTGAGGCACATGTAACCCGCTTTGGTGTTGCTTCATGGAACTCTCGTGCGTGGGACTCCTCCTAACAATCTTGCGGAACGGCATACGTTCTCGGGCTCTTGCCCCTCGGGTGCTCAGTAAGCTTGGGCGTGGTTGGATTCTTGCAATCGGGACGACCACGCGACACGCCTTGCACTCGAGTTACTCGGTCACTTCGTACGTCGGCGCCACCAGTGGCGGCCGGCGGCGGTGGCCGCCCGTGGAGGTGCTTTTCCGGCGGACCCTAAAATGTGTTGGATTTCATATGGGATGGATTGTGGCACGTGCTAGGGGGTTCTTTGCCCTCCCTTGAGTGAGATACCCATCAAACCCGCATCCGTTAAGGGGACTTGCGCTACCTACCCACTTTGGATGGAAACCGCATGATTCCTAGGCTAGGGCGCGGTGGGGCTCTCGCCCTTGTGAGGCACATGTAACCCGCTTTGTTGTTGCTTCATGGAACTCTCGTGCGTGGGACTCCTCCTAACAATCTTGCGGAACGGCATCCGTTCTCGGGCTCTTGCCCCCCGGGTGCTCAGTAAGCTTGGGCGTGGTTGGATTCTTGCAATCGGGACGACCACGCGACACGCCTTGCACTCGAGTTCCTCGGTCACTTCGTACGTCGGCGCCACCCGTGGCGGCCGGCGGCGGTGGCCGCCCGTGGAGGTGCTTTTCCGGCGGACCCTAAAATGTGTTGGATTTCATATGGGATGGATTGTGGCACGTGCTAGGGGGTTCTTTGCCCTCCCTTGAGTGAGATACCCATCAAACCCGCATCCGTTAAGGGGACTTGCGCTACCTACCCACTTTGGATGGAAACCGCATGATTCCTAGGCTAGGGCGCGGTGGGGCTCTCGCCCTTGTGAGGCCCATGTAACCCGCTTTGTTGTTGCTTCATGGAACTCTCGTGCGTGGGACTCCTCCTAACAATCTTGCGGAACGGCATCCGTTCTCGGGCTCTTGCCCCCCGGGTGCTCAGTAAGCTTGGG
>JAYWLI010000044.1:80000-82500 GCA_037074505.1 Albizia julibrissin
AATGTCCTTGGTGCCCGGGCAAGGATTTGGAAGAGTTGAATTTTGGGTGGACTTGCCCGCGGGCAAGCCCGGGCAAGGTCCCGAGCAGTCCAAAAACTTGGCCCCTTACTCAAAACGAGATCTACTCGGTGCAATTGGGAATTTATTGTTGCATTCACTCTTCCTAACCCCAATGCAAATGTCCTTGGTGCCCGGGCAAGGATTTGGAAGAGTTGAATTTTGGGTGGACTTGCCCGCGGGCAAGCCCGGGCAAGGTCCCGAGCAGTCCAAAAACTTGGCCCCTTACTCAAAATGAGATCTACTCGGTGCAAGTGGGAATTTATTGTTGCATTCACTCTTCCTAACCCCAATGCAAATGTCCTTGGTGCCCGGGCAAGGATTTGGAAGAGTTGAATTTTGGGTGGACTTGCCCGCGGGCAAGCCCGGGCAAGGTCCCGAGCAGTCCAAAAACTTGGCCCCTTACTCAAAACGAGATCTACTCGGTGCAATTGGGAATTTATTGTTGCATTCACTCTTCCTAACCCCAATGCAAATGTCCTTGGTGCCCGGGCAAGGATTTGGAAGAGTTGAATTTTGGGTGGACTTGCCCGCGGGCAAGCTCGGGCAAGGTCCCGAGCAGTCCAAAAACTTGGCCCCTTACTCAAAACGAGATCTACTCGGTGCAATTGGGAATTTATTGTTGCATTCACTCTTCCTAACCCCAATGCAAATGTCCTTGGTGCCCGGGCAAGGATTTGGAAGAGTTGAATTTTGGGTGGACTTGCCCGCGGGCAAGCCCGGGCAAGGTCCCGAGCAGTCCAAAAACTTGGCCCCTTACTCAAAATGAGATCTACTCGGTGCAATTGGGAATTTATTGTTGCATTCACTCTTCCTAACCCCAATGCAAATGTCCTTGGTGCCCGGGCAAGGATTTGGAAGAGTTGAATTTTGGGTGGACTTGCCCGCGGGCAAGCCCGGGCAAGGTCCCGAGCAGTCCAAAAACTTGGCCCCTTACTCAAAATGAGATCTACTCGGTGCAAGTGGGAATTTATTGTTGCATTCACTCTTCCTAACCCCAATGCAAATGTCCTTGGTGCCCGGGCAAGGATTTGGAAGAGTTGAATTTTGGGTGGACTTGCCCGCGGGCAAGCCCGGGCAAGGTCCCGAGCAGTCCAAAAACTTGGCCCCTTACTCAAAATGAGATCTACTCGGTGCAAGTGGGAATTTATTGTTGCATTCACTCTTCCTAACCCCAATGCAAATGTCCTTGGTGCCCGGGCAAGGATTTGGAAGAGTTGAATTTTGGGTGGACTTGCCCGCGGGCAAGCCCGGGCAAGGTCCCGAGCAACTTTGGGCAAGGTGGTGGCAAGGTTTGGCAACCTTGGAAAGGGTCCTGGCAAGGTTTGGCACGCTCGGGAAGGGTCCGGGCAAGTCCTGGCACGTCCAGGACTTGTCCAAGCACGTCCTGGACTAGTCCTGGCTTGCTCAGGACTTGCTCAGGACTTACTCAGGACTTGCCCGGGCAAGTCCTGAGCAGTCCAAAAACTTCACCCCTTACTCAAAATGAAATCTACACGTTACATTTGAGTTTTTCTTTGTCCATTCACTCATACTCATCCCCCCCTACATGTGGGGCTGTCCGGCCGCCGGAGCCGCCGCCCGTGGTGGCCGTTTGAGGGTGCACAAGTCTGAACACTAAAAAATTCGTAAAATATTCTACGAGTGTCCGAAAATTATGAAACTTGGGGATTGATCTTCTGTTATGGTGCCTAGCATTGCTGCAAAAAATCATGGAAAAATTCGATCTCTAGGTCCCTCAAAAAAAAGTTGTCGTTTGAGAAAAAAGTATGTCTGTTGGTGCCACAATGGAAAAAGTCCAAATTGCATATATAGGGGGGCACCCCTCCCCCCCTCCCCATGGCAGGATCCACGCACACACGCTATGTCCCTTTGTGGCGAGCAAGTGTGTGAGCCATGGGGTCGAGTTCCTTGGTCACTTCGTACGTCGGCGCCACCCGTGGCGGCCGGCGGCGGTGGCCGGCCGTAGAGGGGCGGCCACCGGCGACTTTTCCGGCGACTTTTCCGGCGGACCCTAAAATGTGTTGGATTTCATATGGGATGGATTGTGGCACGTGCTAGGGGGTTCTTTGCCCTCCCTTGAGTGAGATACCCATCAAACCCGCATCCGTTAAGGGGACTTGCGCTACCTACCCACTTTGGATGGAAACCGCATGATTCCTAGGCTAGGGCGAGGTGGGGCTCTCGCCCTTGTGAGGCCCATGTAACCCGCTTTGTTGTTGCTTCATGGAACTCTCGTGCGTGGGACTCCTCCTAACAATCTTGCGGAACGGCATCCGTTCTCGGGCTCTTGCCCCCCGGGTGCTCAGTAAGCTTGGGCGTGGTTGGATTCTTGCAATCGGGACGACCACGCGACACGCCTTGCACTCGAGTTACTCGGTCACTTCGTACGTAGGCGCCACCCGTGGCGGCCGGCGGCGGTGGCCGCCCGTGGAGGTGCTTT
>JAYWLI010000044.1:92500-97500 GCA_037074505.1 Albizia julibrissin
GGCGTCATTTCGTAAAAAATGACCCCCGTTGGTGGAACTCGTGAGATTTCCAAAATTGCTCTATAGGGGGGCAACGATCGTGGACCCTTGACCAAGGTCCGAGCATGTGCGGGCAAAACGAGGGCAAGGTCCAGGCAAGGTGTTGCAGGTGTGGGCAACACGTGGGCAAAGATCATGGACCATTGAGCAAGGTCCGAGCATGTGCGGGAAACACGTGGGCAAGCATCATGGACCCTTGGGCTAGGTCCTAGCGAGTGTGGGAAAAGCATGGACAAGGTCCGAGCAAGGAGTTGCAATTGTTCGCAGCGCGTGGGTGGACAAGGATTTGGAAGAGTTGAATTTTGGGTGGACTTGCCCGCGGGCAAGCCCGGGCAAGGTCCCGAGCAGTCCAAAAACTTGGCCCCTTACTCAAAATGAGATCTACTCGGTGCAAGTGGGAATTTATTGTTGCATTCACTCTTCCTAACCCCAATGCAAATGTCCTTGGTGCCCGGGCAAGGATTTGGAAGAGTTGAATTTTGGGTGGACTTGCCCGCGGGCAAGCCCGGGCAAGGTCCCGAGCAGTCCAAAAACTTGGCCCCTTACTCAAAATGAGATCTACTCGGTGCAAGTGGGAATTTATTGTTGCATTCACTCTTCCTAACCCCAATGCAAATGTCCTTGGTGCCCGGGCAAGGATTTGGAAGAGTTGAATTTTGGGTGGACTTGCCCGCGGGCAAGCCCGGGCAAGGTCCCGAGCAGTCCAAAAACTTGGCCCCTTACTCAAAATGAGATCTACTCGGTGCAAGTGGGAATTTATTGTTGCATTCACTCTTCCTAACCCCAATGCAAATGTCCTTGGTGCCCGGGCAAGGATTTGGAAGAGTTGAATTTTGGGTGGACTTGCCCGCGGGCAAGCCCGGGCAAGGTCCCGAGCAGTCCAAAAACTTGGCCCCTTACTCAAAATGAGATCTACTCGGTGCAAGTGGGAATTTATTGTTGCATTCACTCTTCCTAACCCCAATGCAAATGTCCTTGGTGCCCGGGCAAGGATTTGGAAGAGTTGAATTTTGGGTGGACTTTCCCGCGGGCAAGCCCGGGCAAGGTCCCGAGCAGTCCAAAAACTTGGCCCCTTACTCAAAACGAGATCTACTCGGTGCAATTGGGAATTTATTGTTGCATTCACTCTTCCTAACCCCAATGCAAATGTCCTTGGTGCCCGGGCAAGGATTTGGAAGAGTTGAATTTTGGGTGGACTTGCCCGCGGGCAAGCCCGGGCAAGGTCCCGAGCAGTCCAAAAACTTGGCCCCTTACTCAAAACGAGATCTACTCGGTGCAATTGGGAATTTATTGTTGCATTCACTCTTCCTAACCCCAATGCAAATGTCCTTGGTGCCCGGGCAAGGATTTGGAAGAGTTGAATTTTGGGTGGACTTGCCCGCGGGCAAGCCCGGGCAAGGTCCCGAGCAGTCCAAAAACTTGGCCCCTTACTCAAAATGAGATCTACTCGGTGCAAGTGGGAATTTATTGTTGCATTCACTCTTCCTAACCCCAATGCAAATGTCCTTGGTGCCCGGGCAAGGATTTGGAAGAGTTGAATTTTGGGTGGACTTGCCCGCGGGCAAGCCCGGGCAAGGTCCCGAGCAGTCCAAAAACTTGGCCCCTTACTCAAAACGAGATCTACTCGGTGCAATTGGGAATTTATTGTTGCATTCACTCTTCCTAACCCCAATGCAAATGTCCTTGGTGCCCGGGCAAGGATTTGGAAGAGTTGAATTTTGGGTGGACTTGCCCGCGGGCAAGCTCGGGCAAGGTCCCGAGCAGTCCAAAAACTTGGCCCCTTACTCAAAACGAGATCTACTCGGTGCAATTGGGAATTTATTGTTGCATTCACTCTTCCTAACCCCAATGCAAATGTCCTTGGTGCCCGGGCAAGGATTTGGAAGAGTTGAATTTTGGGTGGACTTGCCCGCGGGCAAGCCCGGGCAAGGTCCCGAGCAGTCCAAAAACTTGGCCCCTTACTCAAAATGAGATCTACTCGGTGCAATTGGGAATTTATTGTTGCATTCACTCTTCCTAACCCCAATGCAAATGTCCTTGGTGCCCGGGCAAGGATTTGGAAGAGTTGAATTTTGGGTGGACTTGCCCGCGGGCAAGCCCGGGCAAGGTCCCGAGCAGTCCAAAAACTTGGCCCCTTACTCAAAATGAGATCTACTCGGTGCAAGTGGGAATTTATTGTTGCATTCACTCTTCCTAACCCCAATGCAAATGTCCTTGGTGCCCGGGAAAGGATTTGGAAGAGTTGAATTTTGGGTGGACTTGCCCGCGGGCAAGCCCGGGCAAGGTCCCGAGCAGTCCAAAAACTTGGCCCCTTACTCAAAATGAGATCTACTCGGTGCAAGTGGGAATTTATTGTTGCATTCACTCTTCCTAACCCCAATGCAAATGTCCTTGGTGCCCGGGCAAGGATTTGGAAGAGTTGAATTTTGGGTGGACTTGCCCGCGGGCAAGCCCGGGCAAGGTCCCGAGCAACTTTGGGCAAGGTGGTGGCAAGGTTTGGCAACCTTGGAAAGGGTCCTGGCAAGGTTTGGCACGCTCGGGAAGGGTCCGGGCAAGTCCTGGCACGTCCAGGACTTGTCCAAGCACGTCCTGGACTAGTCCTGGCTTGCTCAGGACTTGCTCAGGACTTACTCAGGACTTGCCCGGGCAAGTCCTGAGCAGTCCAAAAACTTCACCCCTTACTCAAAATGAAATCTACACGTTACATTTGAGTTTTTCTTTGTCCATTCACTCATACTCATCCCCCCCTACATGTGGGGCTGTCCGGCCGCCGGAGCCGCCGCCCGTGGTGGCCGTTTGAGGGTGCACAAGTCTGAACACTAAAAAATTCGTAAAATATTCTACGAGTGTCCGAAAATTATGAAACTTGGGGATTGATCTTCTGTTATGGTGCCTAGCATTGCTGCAAAAAATCATGGAAAAATTCGATCTCTAGGTCCCTCAAAAAAAAGTTGTCGTTTGAGAAAAAAGTATGTCTGTTGGTGCCACAATGGAAAAAGTCCAAATTGCATATATAGGGGGGCACCCCTCCCCCCCTCCCCATGGCAGGATCCACGCACACACGCTATGTCCCTTTGTGGCGAGCAAGTGTGTGAGCCATGGGGTCGAGTTCCTTGGTCACTTCGTACGTCGGCGCCACCCGTGGCGGCCGGCGGCGGTGGCCGGCCGTAGAGGGGCGGCCACCGGCGACTTTTCCGGCGACTTTTCCGGCGGACCCTAAAATGTGTTGGATTTCATATGGGATGGATTGTGGCACGTGCTAGGGGGTTCTTTGCCCTCCCTTGAGTGAGATACCCATCAAACCCGCATCCGTTAAGGGGACTTGCGCTACCTACCCACTTTGGATGGAAACCGCATGATTCCTAGGCTAGGGCGAGGTGGGGCTCTCGCCCTTGTGAGGCCCATGTAACCCGCTTTGTTGTTGCTTCATGGAACTCTCGTGCGTGGGACTCCTCCTAACAATCTTGCGGAACGGCATCCGTTCTCGGGCTCTTGCCCCCCGGGTGCTCAGTAAGCTTGGGCGTGGTTGGATTCTTGCAATCGGGACGACCACGCGACACGCCTTGCACTCGAGTTACTCGGTCACTTCGTACGTAGGCGCCACCCGTGGCGGCCGGCGGCGGTGGCCGCCCGTGGAGGTGCTTTTCCGGCGGACCCTAAAATGTGTTGGATTTCATATGGGATGGATTGTGGCACGTGCTAGGGGGTTCTTTGCCCTCCCTTGAGTGAGATACCCATCAAACCCGCATCCGTTAAGGGGACTTGCGCTACCTACCCACTTTGGATGGAAACCGCATGATTCCTAGGCTAGGGCGAGGTGGGGCTCTCGCCCTTGTGAGGCACATGTAACCCGCTTTGGTGTTGCTTCATGGAACTCTCGTGCGTGGGACTCCTCCTAACAATCTTGCGGAACGGCATACGTTCTCGGGCTCTTGCCCCCCGGGTGCTCAGTAAGCTTGGGCGTGGTTGGATTCTTGCAATCGGGACGACCACGCGACACGCCTTGCCCTCGAGTTACTCGGTCACTTCGTACGTCGGCGCCACCAGTGGCGGCCGGCGGCGGTGGCCGCCCGTGGAGGTGCTTTTCCGGCGGACCCTAAAATGTGTTGGATTTCATATGGGATGGATTGTGGCACGTGCTAGGGGGTTCTTTGCCCTCCCTTGAGTGAGATACCCATCAAACCCGCATCCGTTAAGGGGACTTGCGCTACCTACCCACTTTGGATGGAAACCGCATGATTCCTAGGCTAGGGCGCGGTGGGGCTCTCGCCCTTGTGAGGCACATGTAACCCGCTTTGTTGTTGCTTCATGGAACTCTCGTGCGTGGGACTCCTCCTAACAATCTTGCGGAACGGCATCTGTTCTCGGGCTCTTGCCCCCCGGGTGCTCAGTAAGCTTGGGCGTGGTTGGATTCTTGCAATCGGGACGACCACGCGACACGCCTTGCACTCGAGTTCCTCGGTCACTTCGTACGTCGGCGCCACCCGTGGCGGCCGGCGGCGGTGGCCGCCCGTGGAGGTGCTTTTCCGGCGGACCCTAAAATGTGTTGGATTTCATATGGGATGGATTGTGGCACGTGCTAGGGGGTTCTTTGCCCTCCCTTGAGTGAGATACCCATCAAACCCGCATCCGTTAAGGGGACTTGCGCTACCTACCCACTTTGGATGGAAACCGCATGATTCCTAGGCTAGGGCGCGGTGGGGCTCTCGCCCTTGTGAGGCCCATGTAACCCGCTTTGTTGTTGCTTCATGGAACTCTCGTGCGTGGGACTCCTCCTAACAATCTTGCGGAACGGCATCCGTTCTCGGGCTCTTGCCCCCCGGGTGCTCAGTAAGCTTGGGCGTGGTTGGATTCTTGCAATCGGGACGACCACGTGACACTCCTCGCACTCGGCCCCTTCCTTCTCATTTCGGTGGACCCTATAGTGTGCGGGATTTCAATCTGATTGATGTCGGTGCGTG
>JAYWLI010000044.1:107500-112500 GCA_037074505.1 Albizia julibrissin
TCCCTGCGCGGCGTCATTTCGTAAAAAATGACCCCCGTTGGTGGAACTCGTGAGATTTCCAAAATTGCTCTATAGGGGGGCAACGATCGTGGACCCTTGACCAAGGTCCGAGCATGTGCGGGCAAAACGAGGGCAAGGTCCAGGCAAGGTGTTGCAGGTGTGGGCAACACGTGGGCAAAGATCATGGACCATTGAGCAAGGTCCGAGCATGTGCGGGAAACACGTGGGCAAGCATCATGGACCCTTGGGCTAGGTCCTAGCGAGTGTGGGAAAAGCATGGACAAGGTCCGAGCAAGGAGTTGCAATTGTTCGCAGCGCGTGGGTGGACAAGGATTTGGAAGAGTTGAATTTTGGGTGGTCTTGCCCGCGGGCAAGACCGGCAAGGTCCCGAGCAGTCCAAAAACTTGGCCCCTTACTCAAAATGAGATCTACTCGGTGCAAGTGGGAATTTATTGTTGCATTCACTCTTCCTAACCCCAATGCAAATGTCCTTGGTGCCCGGGCAAGGATTTGGAAGAGTTGAATTTTGGGTGGACTTGCCCGCGGGCAAGCCCGGGCAAGGTCCCGAGCAGTCCAAAAACTTGGCCCCTTACTCAAAATGAGATCTACTCGGTGCAAGTGGGAATTTATTGTTGCATTCACTCTTCCTAACCCCAATGCAAATGTCCTTGGTGCCCGGGCAAGGATTTGGAAGAGTTGAATTTTGGGTGGACTTGCCCGCGGGCAAGCCCGGGCAAGGTCCCGAGCAGTCCAAAAACTTGGCCCCTTACTCAAAATGAGATCTACTCGGTGCAAGTGGGAATTTATTGTTGCATTCACTCTTCCTAACCCCAATGCAAATGTCCTTGGTGCCCGGGCAAGGATTTGGAAGAGTTGAATTTTGGGTGGACTTGCCCGCGGGCAAGCCCGGGCAAGGTCCCGAGCAGTCCAAAAACTTGGCCCCTTACTCAAAACGAGATCTACTCGGTGCAATTGGGAATTTATTGTTGCATTCACTCTTCCTAACCCCAATGCAAATGTCCTTGGTGCCCGGGCAAGGATTTGGAAGAGTTGAATTTTGGGTGGACTTGCCCGCGGGCAAGCCCGGGCAAGGTCCCGAGCAGTCCAAAAACTTGGCCCCTTACTCAAAACGAGATCTACTCGGTGCAATTGGGAATTTATTGTTGCATTCACTCTTCCTAACCCCAATGCAAATGTCCTTGGTGCCCGGGCAAGGATTTGGAAGAGTTGAATTTTGGGTGGACTTGCCCGCGGGCAAGCCCGGGCAAGGTCCCGAGCAGTCCAAAAACTTGGCCCCTTACTCAAAATGAGATCTACTCGGTGCAAGTGGGAATTTATTGTTGCATTCACTCTTCCTAACCCCAATGCAAATGTCCTTGGTGCCCGGGCAAGGATTTGGAAGAGTTGAATTTTGGGTGGACTTGCCCGCGGGCAAGCCCGGGCAAGGTCCCGAGCAGTCCAAAAACTTGGCCCCTTACTCAAAACGAGATCTACTCGGTGCAATTGGGAATTTATTGTTGCATTCACTCTTCCTAACCCCAATGCAAATGTCCTTGGTGCCCGGGCAAGGATTTGGAAGAGTTGAATTTTGGGTGGACTTGCCCGCGGGCAAGCCCGGGCAAGGTCCCGAGCAGTCCAAAAACTTGGCCCCTTACTCAAAACGAGATCTACTCGGTGCAATTGGGAATTTATTGTTGCATTCACTCTTCCTAACCCCAATGCAAATGTCCTTGGTGCCCGGGCAAGGATTTGGAAGGGTTGAATTTTGGGTGGACTTGCCCGCGGGCAAGCCCGGGCAAGGTCCCGAGCAGTCCAAAAACTTGGCCCCTTACTCAAAATGAGATCTACTCGGTGCAAGTGGGAATTTATTGTTGCATTCACTCTTCCTAACCCCAATGCAAATGTCCTTGGTGCCCGGGCAAGGATTTGGAAGAGTTGAATTTTGGGTGGACTTGCCCGCGGGCAAGCCCGGGCAAGGTCCCGAGCAGTCCAAAAACTTGGCCCCTTACTCAAAACGAGATCTACTCGGTGCAATTGGGAATTTATTGTTGCATTCACTCTTCCTAACCCCAATGCAAATGTCCTTGGTGCCCGGGCAAGGATTTGGAAGGGTTGAATTTTGGGTGGACTTGCCCGCGGGCAAGCCCGGGCAAGGTCCCTAGCAGTCCAAAAACTTGGCCCCTTACTCAAAATGAGATCTACTCGGTGCAAGTGGGAATTTATTGTTGCATTCACTCTTCCTAACCCCAATGCAAATGTCCTTGGTGCCCGGGCAAGGATTTGGAAGAGTTGAATTTTGGGTGGACTTGCCCGCGGGCAAGCCCGGGCAAGGTCCCGAGCAGTCCAAAAACTTGGCCCCTTACTCAAAACGAGATCTACTCGGTGCAATTGGGAATTTATTGTTGCATTCACTCTTCCTAACCCCAATGCAAATGTCCTTGGTGCCCGGGCAAGGATTTGGAAGAGTTGAATTTTGGGTGGACTTGCCCGCGGGCAAGCCCGGGCAAGGTCCCGAGCAGTCCAAAAACTTGGCCCCTTACTCAAAATGAGATCTACTCGGTGCAATTGGGAATTTATTGTTGCATTCACTCTTCCTAACCCCAATGCAAATGTCCTTGGTGCCCGGGCAAGGATTTGGAAGAGTTGAATTTTGGGTGGACTTGCCCGCGGGCAAGCCCGGGCAAGGTCCCGAGCAGTCCAAAAACTTGGCCCCTTACTCAAAATGAGATCTACTCGGTGCAAGTGGGAATTTATTGTTGCATTCACTCTTCCTAACCCCAATGCAAATGTCCTTGGTGCCCGGGCAAGGATTTGGAAGAGTTGAATTTTGGGTGGACTTGCCCGCGGGCAAGCCCGGGCAAGGTCCCGAGCAGTCCAAAAACTTGGCCCCTTACTCAAAATGAGATCTACTCGGTGCAAGTGGGAATTTATTGTTGCATTCACTCTTCCTAACCCCAATGCAAATGTCCTTGGTGCCCGGGCAAGGATTTGGAAGAGTTGAATTTTGGGTGGACTTGCCCGCGGGCAAGCCCGGGCAAGGTCCCGAGCAACTTTGGGCAAGGTGGTGGCAAGGTTTGGCAACCTTGGAAAGGGTCCTGGCAAGGTTTGGCACGCTCGGGAAGGGTCCGGGCAAGTCCTGGCACGTCCAGGACTTGTCCAAGCACGTCCTGGACTAGTCCTGGCTTGCTCAGGACTTGCTCAGGACTTACTCAGGACTTGCCCGGGCAAGTCCTGAGCAGTCCAAAAACTTCACCCCTTACTCAAAATGAAATCTACACGTTACATTTGAGTTTTTCTTTGTCCATTCACTCATACTCATCCCCCCCTACATGTGGGGCTGTCCGGCCGCCGGAGCCGCCGCCCGTGGTGGCCGTTTGAGGGTGCACAAGTCTGAACACTAAAAAATTCGTAAAATATTCTACGAGTGTCCGAAAATTATGAAACTTGGGGATTGATCTTCTGTTATGGTGCCTAGCATTGCTGCAAAAAATCATGGAAAAATTCGATCTCTAGGTCCCTCAAAAAAAAGTTGTCGTTTGAGAAAAAAGTATGTCTGTTGGTGCCACAATGGAAAAAGTCCAAATTGCATATATAGGGGGGCACCCCTCCCCCCCTCCCCATGGCAGGATCCACGCACACACGCTATGTCCCTTTGTGGCGAGCAAGTGTGTGAGCCATGGGGTCGAGTTCCTTGGTCACTTCGTACGTCGGCGCCACCCGTGGCGGCCGGCGGCGGTGGCTGGCCGTAGAGGGGCGGCCACCGGCGACTTTTCCGGCGACTTTTCCGGCGGACCCTAAAATGTGTTGGATTTCATATGGGATGGATTGTGGCACGTGCTAGGGGGTTCTTTGCCCTCCCTTGAGTGAGATACCCATCAAACCCGCATCCGTTAAGGGGACTTGCGCTACCTACCCACTTTGGATGGAAACCGCATGATTCCTAGGCTAGGGCGAGGTGGGGCTCTCGCCCTTGTGAGGCCCATGTAACCCGCTTTGTTGTTGCTTCATGGAACTCTCGTGCGTGGGACTCCTCCTAACAATCTTGCGGAACGGCATCCGTTCTCGGGCTCTTGCCCCCCGGGTGCTCAGTAAGCTTGGGCGTGGTTGGATTCTTGCAATCGGGACGACCACGCGACACGCCTTGCACTCGAGTTACTCGGTCACTTCGTACGTAGGCGCCACCCGTGGCGGCCGGCGGCGGTGGCCGCCCGTGGAGGTGCTTTTCCGGCGGACCCTAAAATGTGTTGGATTTCATATGGGATGGATTGTGGCACGTGCTAGGGGGTTCTTTGCCCTCCCTTGAGTGAGATACCCATCAAACCCGCATCCGTTAAGGGGACTTGCGCTACCTACCCACTTTGGATGGAAACCGCATGATTCCTAGGCTAGGGCGAGGTGGGGCTCTCGCCCTTGTGAGGCACATGTAACCCGCTTTGGTGTTGCTTCATGGAACTCTCGTGCGTGGGACTCCTCCTAACAATCTTGCGGAACGGCATACGTTCTCGGGCTCTTGCCCCCCGGGTGCTCAGTAAGCTTGGGCGTGGTTGGATTCTTGCAATCGGGACGACCACGCGACACGCCTTGCACTCGAGTTACTCGGTCACTTCGTACGTCGGCGCCACCAGTGGCGGCCGGCGGCGGTGGCCGCCCGTGGAGGTGCTTTTCCGGCGGACCCTAAAATGTGTTGGATTTCATATGGGATGGATTGTGGCACGTGCTAGGGGGTTCTTTGCCCTCCCTTGAGTGAGATACCCATCAAACCCGCATCCGTTAAGGGGACTTGCGCTACCTACCCACTTTGGATGGAAACCGCATGATTCCTAGGCTAGGGCGCGGTGGGGCTCTCGCCCTTGTGAGGCACATGTAACCCGCTTTGTTGTTGCTTCATGGAACTCTCGTGCGTGGGACTCCTCCTAACAATCTTGCGGAACGGCATCCGTTCTCGGGCTCTTGCCCCCCGGGTGCTCAGTAAGCTTGGGCGTGGTTGGATTCTTGCAATC
>JAYWLI010000044.1:122500-125000 GCA_037074505.1 Albizia julibrissin
AAATGAGATCTACTCGGTGCAAGTGGGAATTTATTGTTGCATTCACTCTTCCTAACCCCAATGCAAATGTCCTTGGTGCCCGGGCAAGGATTTGGAAGAGTTGAATTTTGGGTGGACTTGCCCGCGGGCAAGCCCGGGCAAGGTCCCGAGCAGTCCAAAAACTTGGCCCCTTACTCAAAATGAGATCTACTCGGTGCAAGTGGGAATTTATTGTTGCATTCACTCTTCCTAACCCCAATGCAAATGTCCTTGGTGCCCGGGCAAGGATTTGGAAGAGTTGAATTTTGGGTGGACTTTCCCGCGGGCAAGCCCGGGCAAGGTCCCGAGCAGTCCAAAAACTTGGCCCCTTACTCAAAACGAGATCTACTCGGTGCAATTGGGAATTTATTGTTGCATTCACTCTTCCTAACCCCAATGCAAATGTCCTTGGTGCCCGGGCAAGGATTTGGAAGAGTTGAATTTTGGGTGGACTTGCCCGCGGGCAAGCCCGGGCAAGGTCCCGAGCAGTCCAAAAACTTGGCCCCTTACTCAAAACGAGATCTACTCGGTGCAATTGGGAATTTATTGTTGCATTCACTCTTCCTAACCCCAATGCAAATGTCCTTGGTGCCCGGGCAAGGATTTGGAAGAGTTGAATTTTGGGTGGACTTGCCCGCGGGCAAGCCCGGGCAAGGTCCCGAGCAGTCCAAAAACTTGGCCCCTTACTCAAAATGAGATCTACTCGGTGCAAGTGGGAATTTATTGTTGCATTCACTCTTCCTAACCCCAATGCAAATGTCCTTGGTGCCCGGGCAAGGATTTGGAAGAGTTGAATTTTGGGTGGACTTGCCCGCGGGCAAGCCCGGGCAAGGTCCCGAGCAGTCCAAAAACTTGGCCCCTTACTCAAAACGAGATCTACTCGGTGCAATTGGGAATTTATTGTTGCATTCACTCTTCCTAACCCCAATGCAAATGTCCTTGGTGCACGGGCAAGGATTTGGAAGAGTTGAATTTTGGGTGGACTTGCCCGCGGGCAAGCTCGGGCAAGGTCCCGAGCAGTCCAAAAACTTGGCCCCTTACTCAAAACGAGATCTACTCGGTGCAATTGGGAATTTATTGTTGCATTCACTCTTCCTAACCCCAATGCAAATGTCCTTGGTGCCCGGGCAAGGATTTGGAAGAGTTGAATTTTGGGTGGACTTGCCCGCGGGCAAGCCCGGGCAAGGTCCCGAGCAGTCCAAAAACTTGGCCCCTTACTCAAAATGAGATCTACTCGGTGCAATTGGGAATTTATTGTTGCATTCACTCTTCCTAACCCCAATGCAAATGTCCTTGGTGCCCGGGCAAGGATTTGGAAGAGTTGAATTTTGGGTGGACTTGCCCGCGGGCAAGCCCGGGCAAGGTCCCGAGCAGTCCAAAAACTTGGCCCCTTACTCAAAATGAGATCTACTCGGTGCAAGTGGGAATTTATTGTTGCATTCACTCTTCCTAACCCCAATGCAAATGTCCTTGGTGCCCGGGCAAGGATTTGGAAGAGTTGAATTTTGGGTGGACTTGCCCGCGGGCAAGCCCGGGCAAGGTCCCGAGCAGTCCAAAAACTTGGCCCCTTACTCAAAATGAGATCTACTCGGTGCAAGTGGGAATTTATTGTTGCATTCACTCTTCCTAACCCCAATGCAAATGTCCTTGGTGCCCGGGCAAGGATTTGGAAGAGTTGAATTTTGGGTGGACTTGCCCGCGGGCAAGCCCGGGCAAGGTCCCGAGCAACTTTGGGCAAGGTGGTGGCAAGGTTTGGCAACCTTGGAAAGGGTCCTGGCAAGGTTTGGCACGCTCGGGAAGGGTCCGGGCAAGTCCTGGCACGTCCAGGACTTGTCCAAGCACGTCCTGGACTAGTCCTGGCTTGCTCAGGACTTGCTCAGGACTTACTCAGGACTTGCCCGGGCAAGTCCTGAGCAGTCCAAAAACTTCACCCCTTACTCAAAATGAAATCTACACGTTACATTTGAGTTTTTCTTTGTCCATTCACTCATACTCATCCCCCCCTACATGTGGGGCTGTCCGGCCGCCGGAGCCGCCGCCCGTGGTGGCCGTTTGAGGGTGCACAAGTCTGAACACTAAAAAATTCGTAAAATATTCTACGAGTGTCCGAAAATTATGAAACTTGGGGATTGATCTTCTGTTATGGTGCCTAGCATTGCTGCAAAAAATCATGGAAAAATTCGATCTCTAGGTCCCTCAAAAAAAAGTTGTCGTTTGAGAAAAAAGTATGTCTGTTGGTGCCACAATGGAAAAAGTCCAAATTGCATATATAGGGGGGCACCCCTCCCCCCCTCCCCATGGCAGGATCCACGCACACACGCTATGTCCCTTTGTGGCGAGCAAGTGTGTGAGCCATGGGGTCGAGTTCCTTGGTCACTTCGTACGTCGGCGCCACCCGTGGCGGCCGGCGGCGGTGGCCGGCCGTAGAGGGGCGGCCACCGGCGACTTTTCCGGCGACTTTTCCGGCGGACCCTAAAATGTG
>JAYWLI010000044.1:135000-140000 GCA_037074505.1 Albizia julibrissin
GCAAAACGAGGGCAAGGTGTTGCAGGTGTGGGCAACACGTGGGCAAAGATCATGGACCATTGAGCAAGGTCCGAGCATGTGCAAATGTCCCCGTGGGCAAGTATCATGGACCCTTGGGCAAGGTCCTAGCGAGTGCGGGCAAGTTCCCTGCGCGGCGTCATTTCGTAAAAAATGACCCCCGTTGGTGGAACTCGTGAGATTTCCAAAATTGCTCTATAGGGGGGCAACGATCGTGGACCCTTGACCAAGGTCCGAGCATGTGCGGGCAAAACGAGGGCAAGGTGTTGCAGGTGTGGGCAACACGTGGGCAAAGATCATGGACCATTGAGCAAGGTCCGAGCATGTGCAAATGTCCCCGTGGGCAAGTATCATGGACCCTTGGGCAAGGTCCTAGCGAGTGCGGGCAAGTTCCCTGCGCGGCGTCATTTCGTAAAAAATGACCCCCGTTGGTGGAACTCGTGAGATTTCCAAAATTGCTCTATAGGGGGGCAACGATCGTGGACCCTTGACCAAGGTCCGAGCATGTGCGGGCAAAACGAGGGCAAGGTCCAGGCAAGGTGTTGCAGGTGTGGGCAACACGTGGGCAAAGATCATGGACCATTGAGCAAGGTCCGAGCATGTGCGGGAAACACGTGGGCAAGCATCATGGACCCTTGGGCTAGGTCCTAGCGAGTGTGGGAAAAGCATGGACAAGGTCCGAGCAAGGAGTTGCAATTGTTCGCAGCGCGTGGGTGGACAAGGATTTGGAAGAGTTGAATTTTGGGTGGTCTTGCCCGCGGGCAAGACCGGCAAGGTCCCGAGCAGTCCAAAAACTTGGCCCCTTACTCAAAATGAGATCTACTCGGTGCAAGTGGGAATTTATTGTTGCATTCACTCTTCCTAACCCCAATGCAAATGTCCTTGGTGCCCGGGCAAGGATTTGGAAGAGTTGAATTTTGGGTGGACTTGCCCGCGGGCAAGCCCGGGCAAGGTCCCGAGCAGTCCAAAAACTTGGCCCCTTACTCAAAATGAGATCTACTCGGTGCAAGTGGGAATTTATTGTTGCATTCACTCTTCCTAACCCCAATGCAAATGTCCTTGGTGCCCGGGCAAGGATTTGGAAGAGTTGAATTTTGGGTGGACTTGCCCGCGGGCAAGCCCGGGCAAGGTCCCGAGCAGTCCAAAAACTTGGCCCCTTACTCAAAATGAGATCTACTCGGTGCAAGTGGGAATTTATTGTTGCATTCACTCTTCCTAACCCCAATGCAAATGTCCTTGGTGCCCGGGCAAGGATTTGGAAGAGTTGAATTTTGGGTGGACTTGCCCGCGGGCAAGCCCGGGCAAGGTCCCGAGCAGTCCAAAAACTTGGCCCCTTACTCAAAACGAGATCTACTCGGTGCAATTGGGAATTTATTGTTGCATTCACTCTTCCTAACCCCAATGCAAATGTCCTTGGTGCCCGGGCAAGGATTTGGAAGAGTTGAATTTTGGGTGGACTTGCCCGCGGGCAAGCCCGGGCAAGGTCCCGAGCAGTCCAAAAACTTGGCCCCTTACTCAAAACGAGATCTACTCGGTGCAATTGGGAATTTATTGTTGCATTCACTCTTCCTAACCCCAATGCAAATGTCCTTGGTGCCCGGGCAAGGATTTGGAAGGGTTGAATTTTGGGTGGACTTGCCCGCGGGCAAGCCCGGGCAAGGTCCCGAGCAGTCCAAAAACTTGGCCCCTTACTCAAAATGAGATCTACTCGGTGCAAGTGGGAATTTATTGTTGCATTCACTCTTCCTAACCCCAATGCAAATGTCCTTGGTGCCCGGGCAAGGATTTGGAAGAGTTGAATTTTGGGTGGACTTGCCCGCGGGCAAGCCCGGGCAAGGTCCCGAGCAGTCCAAAAACTTGGCCCCTTACTCAAAACGAGATCTACTCGGTGCAATTGGGAATTTATTGTTGCATTCACTCTTCCTAACCCCAATGCAAATGTCCTTGGTGCCCGGGCAAGGATTTGGAAGAGTTGAATTTTGGGTGGACTTGCCCGCGGGCAAGCTCGGGCAAGGTCCCGAGCAGTCCAAAAACTTGGCCCCTTACTCAAAACGAGATCTACTCGGTGCAATTGGGAATTTATTGTTGCATTCACTCTTCCTAACCCCAATGCAAATGTCCTTGGTGCCCGGGCAAGGATTTGGAAGGGTTGAATTTTGGGTGGACTTGCCCGCGGGCAAGCCCGGGCAAGGTCCCGAGCAGTCCAAAAACTTGGCCCCTTACTCAAAATGAGATCTACTCGGTGCAAGTGGGAATTTATTGTTGCATTCACTCTTCCTAACCCCAATGCAAATGTCCTTGGTGCCCGGGCAAGGATTTGGAAGAGTTGAATTTTGGGTGGACTTGCCCGCGGGCAAGCCCGGGCAAGGTCCCGAGCAGTCCAAAAACTTGGCCCCTTACTCAAAACGAGATCTACTCGGTGCAATTGGGAATTTATTGTTGCATTCACTCTTCCTAACCCCAATGCAAATGTCCTTGGTGCCCGGGCAAGGATTTGGAAGGGTTGAATTTTGGGTGGACTTGCCCGCGGGCAAGCCCGGGCAAGGTCCCGAGCAGTCCAAAAACTTGGCCCCTTACTCAAAATGAGATCTACTCGGTGCAAGTGGGAATTTATTGTTGCATTCACTCTTCCTAACCCCAATGCAAATGTCCTTGGTGCCCGGGCAAGGATTTGGAAGAGTTGAATTTTGGGTGGACTTGCCCGCGGGCAAGCCCGGGCAAGGTCCCGAGCAACTTTGGGCAAGGTGGTGGCAAGGTTTGGCAACCTTGGAAAGGGTCCTGGCAAGGTTTGGCACGCTCGGGAAGGGTCCGGGCAAGTCCTGGCACGTCCAGGACTTGTCCAAGCACGTCCTGGACTAGTCCTGGCTTGCTCAGGACTTGCTCAGGACTTACTCAGGACTTGCCCGGGCAAGTCCTGAGCAGTCCAAAAACTTCACCCCTTACTCAAAATGAAATCTACACGTTACATTTGAGTTTTTCTTTGTCCATTCACTCATACTCATCCCCCCCTACATGTGGGGCTGTCCGGCCGCCGGAGCCGCCGCCCGTGGTGGCCGTTTGAGGGTGCACAAGTCTGAACACTAAAAAATTCGTAAAATATTCTACGAGTGTCCGAAAATTATGAAACTTGGGGATTGATCTTCTGTTATGGTGCCTAGCATTGCTGCAAAAAATCATGGAAAAATTCGATCTCTAGGTCCCTCAAAAAAAAGTTGTCGTTTGAGAAAAAAGTATGTCTGTTGGTGCCACAATGGAAAAAGTCCAAATTGCATATATAGGGGGGCACCCCTCCCCCCCTCCCCATGGCAGGATCCACGCACACACGCTATGTCCCTTTGTGGCGAGCAAGTGTGTGAGCCATGGGGTCGAGTTCCTTGGTCACTTCGTACGTCGGCGCCACCCGTGGCGGCCGGCGGCGGTGGCCGGCCGTAGAGGGGCGGCCACCGGCGACTTTTCCGGCGACTTTTCCGGCGGACCCTAAAATGTGTTGGATTTCATATGGGATGGATTGTGGCACGTGCTAGGGGGTTCTTTGCCCTCCCTTGAGTGAGATACCCATCAAACCCGCATCCGTTAAGGGGACTTGCGCTACCTACCCACTTTGGATGGAAACCGCATGATTCCTAGGCTAGGGCGAGGTGGGGCTCTCGCCCTTGTGAGGCCCATGTAACCCGCTTTGTTGTTGCTTCATGGAACTCTCGTGCGTGGGACTCCTCCTAACAATCTTGCGGAACGGCATCCGTTCTCGGGCTCTTGCCCCCCGGGTGCTCAGTAAGCTTGGGCGTGGTTGGATTCTTGCAATCGGGACGACCACGCGACACGCCTTGCACTCGAGTTACTCGGTCACTTCGTACGTAGGCGCCACCCGTGGCGGCCGGCGGCGGTGGCCGCCCGTGGAGGTGCTTTTCCGGCGGACCCAAAAATGTGTTGGATTTCATATGGGATGGATTGTGGCACGTGCTAGGGGGTTCTTTGCCCTCCCTTGAGTGAGATACCCATCAAACCCGCATCCGTTAAGGGGACTTGCGCTACCTACCCACTTTGGATGGAAACCGCATGATTCCTAGGCTAGGGCGAGGTGGGGCTCTCGCCCTTGTGAGGCACATGTAACCCGCTTTGGTGTTGCTTCATGGAACTCTCGTGCGTGGGACTCCTCCTAACAATCTTGCGGAACGGCATACGTTCTCGGGCTCTTGCCCCCCGGGTGCTCAGTAAGCTTGGGCGTGGTTGGATTCTTGCAATCGGGACGACCACGCGACACGCCTTGCACTCGAGTTACTCGGTCACTTCGTACGTCGGCGCCACCAGTGGCGGCCGGCGGCGGTGGCCGCCCGTGGAGGTGCTTTTCCGGCGGACCCTAAAATGTGTTGGATTTCATATGGGATGGATTGTGGCACGTGCTAGGGGGTTCTTTGCCCTCCCTTGAGTGAGATACCCATCAAACCCGCATCCGTTAAGGGGACTTGCGCTACCTACCCACTTTGGATGGAAACCGCATGATTCCTAGGCTAGGGCGCGGTTGGGCTCTCGCCCTTGTGAGGCCCATGTAACCCGCTTTGTTGTTGCTTCATGGAACTCTCGTGCGTGGGACTCCTCCTAACAATCTTGCGGAACGGCATCCGTTCTCGGGCTCTTGCCCCCCGGGTGCTCAGTAAGCTTGGGCGTGGTTGGATTCTTGCAATCGGGACGACCACGTGACACTCCTCGCACTCGGCCCCTTCCTTCTCATTTCGGTGGACCCTATAGTGTGCGGGATTTCAATCTGATTGATGTCGGTGCGTGCCTATAGGGGTTCTTGGGCCTCCCGCTTGCGAGATACCCATCAAACCCGCATCCGTTAAGGGGACTTGCGCTACCTACCCACTTTGGATGGAAACCGCATGATTCCTAGGCTAGGGCGCGGTGGGGCTCTCTCTCCTGTGAGGCACTAGTAACCCCCAGTGTTGCTTCATGGAAATCCTGTGCGTTGGACCCCTCCTCAC
>JAYWLI010000044.1:150000-152500 GCA_037074505.1 Albizia julibrissin
AAAAACTTCACCCCTTACTCAAAATGAAATCTACACGTTACATTTGAGTTTTTCTTTGTCCATTCACTCATACTCATCCCCCCCTACATGTGGGGCTGTCCGGCCGCCGGAGCCGCCGCCCGTGGTGGCCGTTTGAGGGTGCACAAGTCTGAACACTAAAAAATTCGTAAAATATTCTACGAGTGTCCGAAAATTATGAAACTTGGGGATTGATCTTCTGTTATGGTGCCTAGCATTGCTGCAAAAAATCATGGAAAAATTCGATCTCTAGGTCCCTCAAAAAAAAGTTGTCGTTTGAGAAAAAAGTATGTCTGTTGGTGCCACAATGGAAAAAGTCCAAATTGCATATATAGGGGGGCACCCCTCCCCCCCTCCCCATGGCAGGATCCACGCACACACGCTATGTCCCTTTGTGGCGAGCAAGTGTGTGAGCCATGGGGTCGAGTTCCTTGGTCACTTCGTACGTCGGCGCCACCCGTGGCGGCCGGCGGCGGTGGCCGGCCGTAGAGGGGCGGCCACCGGCGACTTTTCCGGCGACTTTTCCGGCGGACCCTAAAATGTGTTGGATTTCATATGGGATGGATTGTGGCACGTGCTAGGGGGTTCTTTGCCCTCCCTTGAGTGAGATACCCATCAAACCCGCATCCGTTAAGGGGACTTGCGCTACCTACCCACTTTGGATGGAAACCGCATGATTCCTAGGCTAGGGCGAGGTGGGGCTCTCGCCCTTGTGAGGCCCATGTAACCCGCTTTGTTGTTGCTTCATGGAACTCTCGTGCGTGGGACTCCTCCTAACAATCTTGCGGAACGGCATCCGTTCTCGGGCTCTTGCCCCCCGGGTGCTCAGTAAGCTTGGGCGTGGTTGGATTCTTGCAATCGGGACGACCACGCGACACGCCTTGCACTCGAGTTACTCGGTCACTTCGTACGGAGGCGCCACCCGTGGCGGCCGGCGGCGGTGGCCGCCCGTGGAGGTGCTTTTCCGGCGGACCCTAAAATGTGTTGGATTTCATATGGGATGGATTGTGGCACGTGCTAGGGGGTTCTTTGCCCTCCCTTGAGTGAGATACCCATCAAACCCGCATCCGTTAAGGGGACTTGCGCTACCTACCCACTTTGGATGGAAACCGCATGATTCCTAGGCTAGGGCGAGGTGGGGCTCTCGCCCTTGTGAGGCACATGTAACCCGCTTTGGTGTTGCTTCAAGGAACTCTCGTGCGTGGGACTCCTCCTAACAATCTTGCGGAACGGCATACGTTCTCGGGCTCTTGCCCCCCGGGTGCTCAGTAAGCTTGGGCGTGGTTGGATTCTTGCAATCGGGACGACCACGCGACACGCCTTGCACTCGAGTTACTCGGTCACTTCGTACGTCGGCGCCACCAGTGGCGGCCGGCGGCGGTGGCCGCCCGTGGAGGTGCTTTTCCGGCGGACCCTAAAATGTGTTGGATTTCATATGGGATGGATTGTGGCACGTGCTAGGGGGTTCTTTGCCCTCCCTTGAGTGAGATACCCATCAAACCCGCATCCGTTAAGGGGACTTGCGCTACCTACCCACTTTGGATGGAAACCGCATGATTCCTAGGCTAGGGCGCGGTGGGGCTCTCGCCCTTGTGAGGCACATGTAACCCGCTTTGTTGTTGCTTCATGGAACTCTCGTGCGTGGGACTCCTCCTAACAATCTTGCGGAACGGCATCCGTTCTCGGGCTCTTGCCCCCCGGGTGCTCAGTAAGCTTGGGCGTGGTTGGTTTCTTGCAATCGGGACGACCACGCGACACGCCTTGCACTCGAGTTCCTCGGTCACTTCGTACGTCGGTGCCACCCGTGGCGGCCGGCGGCGGTGGCCGCCCGTGGAGGTGCTTTTCCGGCGGACCCTAAAATGTGTTGGATTTCATATGGGATGGATTGTGGCACGTGCTAGGGGGTTCTTTGCCCTCCCTTGAGTGAGATACCCATCAAACCCGCATCCGTTAAGGGGACTTGCGCGACCTACCCACTTTGGATGGAAACCGCATGATTCCTAGGCTAGGGTGCGGTGGGGCTCTCGCCCTTGTGAGGCCCATGTAACCCGCTTTGTTGTTGCTTCATGGAACTCTCGTGCGTGGGACTCCTCCTAACAATCTTGCGGAACGGCATCCGTTCTCGGGCTCTTGCCCCCCGGGTGCTCAGTAAGCTTGGGCGTGGTTGGATTCTTGCAATCGGGACGACCACGTGACACTCCTCGCACTCGGCCCCTTCCTTCTCATTTCGGTGGACCCTATAGTGTGCGGGATTTCAATCTGATTGATGTCGGTGCGTGCCTATAGGGGTTCTTGGGCCTCCCGCTTGCGAGATACCCATCAAACCCGCATCCGTTAAGGGGACTTGCGCTACCTACCCACTTTGGATGGAAACCGCATGATTCCTAGGCTAGGGCGCGGTGGGGCTCTCTCTCCTGTGAGGCACTAGTAACCCCCAGTGTTGCTTCATGGAAATCCTGTGCGTTGGACCCCTCCTCACAAC
>JAYWLI010000045.1:0-69380 GCA_037074505.1 Albizia julibrissin
GAACAGGGAGGGGCGAAAATAACGTAACGTTGGTGTGATTATTTTCAACGCGTCCAAGGAATTTTTTTTTCTCTGGACTGATTAACAAAAATTTTCGGCTCGCTTCGCTCGCCGTGTCATCCATGTCTCATATTTAACCCAATGACTGGAGTGGTTTTAAGTATGCGAAACCACGGTCTCATGCTTATGCGTCATTTTTCGTGTAGATTTAATATTGAAAATAAGCATTGATCGTAATGTTAACCGTTGGACAAAAAAGGCGTCGGCTTCTCGCTCGCTTCGCTCGCGACAATTTTTCTTCATGTTAAAGCTACCACTACTAGATTGAAATTTTAAAAATTTCCTTGAAAAAGGGTGGGAGGCGCGCTGTTTCGCCTACGGGGGGGCGCCAAAGTCCTACCTCGGCTTGCCCCCCCTTGGCCGAAAAACGTTCCTACGCCCCTGAATCATAAATACATTGAATATTCAGCAACACTAGAATAATTTTGCTTTACTTACTGCGAACTCTCGCGCAATAACAAAAATGTTGCGTTGCCAGACTGGACATTAGTATCTCACCTCACCTCAATTATTTTCTTGTAATCTTACAAAAGAGACAAAAAAGGGAAAGCCAGGGAAACGCACTTGCAAAAAAATCCCCCCCCCCCCTTTTCTGCTTTCATAACATCCTGCGCAACGACGACCTGCCCCCCCCCGAAACGGAGGCCCAGATCCGCCCCTGCAAGAAAGGCGTATCTTCATAGCTCTGACAATTCGGATACGGCTTTCTAGGCGGGCTGAAAAAAAAGACACGCTCTCCTTGCACTCACTTACGTTTAGATTTGAGATCAAGTAGTACGGAGAGGGAAAAAATGCGAAAGGCGGGGGGTGTGGCAAGAGAATATTAGGCGTGGAAATCTCGCATGGTGAGCTGTGGGAGAGACGCCTCTCATGCCGGGACCTCCGTAGTCCGGACGAAAGAAGGGACAGGAAGGCTTCAGCGCAACGAATAGACAGCAGAGTCACCAAAGAGACCAACGGTAGCTTCAATATGAGGTCCAATAACGAGTCATGGCAGGCCATAGCGCCTGCTGTTCGCAGGGTAGGCCATCCGCCCTGCAGCTGTGCGTTGGATTGCCTACCCTCTAGTTCGCGGGCGCTTTGACTGCTCGCGGCGTGGTGCGCGAGACGTTTCTGCCGTGATAGGGGATCGGAGATACGTCTTTACTGGCGGACTCGATGTGTTGAATGGTCTCTTCTTGCTGCATGGACTACACGCCCCGTGCCTTCATATCTAAGAGCGTTCATCCTCACCGGAAGTGCATCACTGCATCTCGGAGCTTCCTCTCTCGAGCAGGCTGTGGCAGGGCGTGGAGCGCATCTTCAGCCGCGCGACGCTGCTCACCTACGTGTACCTGCTGCTGGGCCTCCTGTGCCCGCTGGTTCGGGTCATGAGGGATGTACGTACGTGCTTTCAGTTGTAGTAGTCTGCACCCTCACCGAGTGCGTGCTACAAGGCCGCACCTACAGCTGGCTCGCCAACAAAGACACGTATCTCCTACCCTTTGACAGGGCAGGTACGTCATTGCTGGCGGGCTCAATGTAGATCCGGACTTCTTGTCGCACGCACCCGTCGATCTCTCTACTCATCAATTCATCCGTTGACAGTAGGCCTATACGCGGTGACGATCTGAAACTCCTGCTCACCGCAAGTCTCAATAATAAATATTGTATGAAATGACGCTCAAACATGTAACGAAAGCGTGTATTTTAGAGGTCGGTAGGATATCGAAACCTTCGACGAAAGAGGAATCACTTCGTTATTGTCATTCTTAGCTTTCCCATTCATTGCTGAGCAGTGTTGACTGCTCTCCGTCTGTTGGTAACACTGTTGTTGGTGGTGCAGGGCATATCTGATCCGGTCGAGATCATGTACCTCAGCCTCTTCCTGACCTGGAACATCGTGCAACTCACCTGCTTCTGCATGCTGTCCGATGCGCTCGCGTCTGAGGTGAGGCCCTTGTATAACCTGTCTTATATCTCGGATAGTGAAACCCTATCGGAAACCAAGGGCGCCTGCTATCTGCGTCGGAGTCTACTACCTTCAAGCTATGGTCCATGATTTACGTTGGTCCTAGAAAATTGCGGCCTATTTTGTTGGCACATTGAATAATGCACGGGTCTTTCGGTCTTCGACGTAAGCCTCCTTGCAACAAGCGCATATCTACAATCAGCCGGCCCGAAAACGACTTATCGTCTCTCCATTCACATACCAGATAATACGCCGTCATAGGCGCGAAAAATGTAGATACGCCTTTGTTGCCACAACAACGTCTCCAGGATTCGGACAAAACTACGTAACTACTTCGGGAAACGCGTTGTAGTTACGTGGTTTTGTCCGAATCCTCTAGAAGTGTCGTCTTATTCGGTCCGAGCAGTCGCTGCTGGTGTCGCGGTCCGCGCTGCAAGCGCTGCGGCCCCGGCAGCCCCAGCCCGACGGCCGCGCCGTGCCGCGAGGCGGACTGTGCGGACTGTCCGCGAGAGGGCGCCACCTGGTGCTGCTCATGGCGGTGCGGTCCCAGCGCCCGCTGCACCTCACCGCCGGGGGAGTGGTGCGCCTCAGCCGGGAGCTCTGGCTCGAGGTACGGCCATTGGCAGTTCTCCAAGATTCGCGGACCAAACTTTGGGTTTCCCTATGAAGTTAGTCGTTTTGTCCGATTCCTGGAGAGTTGTTTTGGTCCTCCCGAGATAAAAATTGGACGACCGACTATTTACTGTGTCTGAGTGTAGGACATAGCCGGTTCTGTACAGTACCGAAATGGCCGGGCACCGCAGTCGACGTGCGGGAGGAACGATTTATTTTGCACCCCTGAGAGCTACGCACCACTCCCAAGATTCAATCGGCTATCTTTTATGCTGCGACACGGCAGTTCGCCAGTTGCACCTCTGGATGGTCAAGATATGAAAATGTTTAAAATTTTTAAATGAGGATTTTGATAATTTTAGTTCCAGAAAGTCAGAAATAGTTGACCAACTCACAAAAGTTTCGAAATCAAAATAATGTTGTTTGGAAAAAGAGTTAGGAAAGCATGTTCCTCTATTTTCTGGATTTGATATCGAAGTTGTACTGGACGTAATTATGCAAGATATTTCATTAAAACAAGAAAATAAACAGCAATGCTAATCAAGTGGCTACTGCCTGTTGCAGGTCATACGACAATCGCAGCACGGTTTCACATTCATGCTGAACCTCAAGACGTGAGAGACCTCTTGCGTGCTCCCAACCCAACCGCCTCAACATCTCTCCAGGATTCGGACAAAACTACGTAACTGTATAGAGAAACCCATGGCAGATACGTAGTTTTTGTCCGAGTCCTCGAGATCTGACATTGAGCTAGTCGGACGAGCTAGTAGGGGACCTTTGCGTTGGATATTGGACGGTCTCGACGTTTGCGTGCAACAAGGCTGGATCTGCATCGGGCCCGGCAACGAAAACATATCTATGCCTTGTTAAAGAATAGCACACGGAAAAAAAAGGATCAGTTGTGACAGCTGAGACTTCAGCTATAGCGTGATAGCCGAAACTTTTAGCCAAGGTAGCTGAGGGCTTCAGTCGTTGGAACTTACTATCAGTTGCGGCAACTAATGTTTGTCTCCCCCAGCTAAAGTGGTCAGCTACCACAAAAATCCATGGCTCCTTGTGGCAACTGACTCAGTTAGTTGGTGGAGACAAACATTAGCTGCCGCAACTGATAGTTAGCTCCAACAACTGAGCCCTCAGCTACCTTGGCTAAAAGTTTCAGCTATCACGCTATCAGCTGAAGTCTCAGCTGTGACAACTGATCCTTTTTTTCCGTGCAGATGCGTATTATTTGTTGGCGCGCCAAATGAAGACCCGGCCTTGTTGCACGCACACGTCGTTCTGACAGCAGGAAAACCTAAAGGAAGCGGAGAGGGCTCTAGTAAAGGCTACGCAGACATTGCAATCGTATCTCAGTTCCTCCAATAAATCTAAGATACCAGATATTGATAAAATTACACTGTTTTACTTCTAATGGCGTCATCGGTAAAAAGCCATACAAACCCTAGCGAATAGCCTACACAAGAAGTCATCGCACTCTCACGGAAACGGGAGAAAATAAGGGGTGAAGTGGAATAAGCTGGACGGACCAACGACGTGCCAAAAAAGGCGCATCTAAATTGGAACCGCCGAATTATAAGACTTCTTCAAAACATGGCAAATGCGTCTTTGTTTGCCAGCCCAGTGCAGGTCTGGCCTTGTTGCACGCACCCGTCGCCATGCGGGCAAGCCGACGAGTGCGTGCAACAAAAACGGATCTCCTATCCTTTAACATGGCAGATTCCGTCTTTCTTGGCGCGCCCAAGCAGATCCGTCCTTATTGCACGCACACGTCGAAGCGGGTGGCAATCAGCCCGCGCTGCCGTGCATTATGCAGAGCCCGTCAGCGCGCAAAGGAGTGAGAGAGACAGCGAGAGGGAGGTGCCTGGCCTGGTGGAAGAGAGAGAGAGAGAGAGAGAGAGATAGAGACAGACCGGAAAAGAGGGTTGTAACACACCACTAACGACGGGTGCGTCCAACTAGGAAGGGCGGATCTACATCGATTGAGTTCGCCAACAAAGACGTAGCTACCATGTCAAAGGACTCGAGATACGTCTTTGGTGGCGTGCCCTATACCAAGATGCGCCCTTGATGCACGCACACGCGTGGTGCTGGCCACACACGCACGATGGCCTCGGAGCCAACAACGACAACAACAGTGAGTCAAGTATTCATGCGACACATCTTCGGGAAATCGAGGCCACCTGTTTAGCGCAGTCACGGTCGTTCATCCAGGCCAGCAGCAGCGCTGTGCGTCCCGCCAGTCCCGCCTCGAGGACGCGGCGGCAACGCCATGGCGTCGTCCTGCGACGACCAGGGCGCGGACCCCACCGCCGACAGGGTAAGTTCGACGAGTGCGTGCATCAAGGACCGATCTACATTCGACTAGCGACGAAAGACGGATCTCCTGCGCGGTGAAGCCCTTGTCTTGGACTTCAATGGAACATTACATGGGTTTCCAAGGGACTGTCTTGGAATACAACGACGGGTGCGTGCAACAAGGCCGGATCTACATTGGGCGCGCCAAGAAAGACGGATCTGCCATCTTAAAGGATAGGAGATCCGTCTTTGTTGCCGCACCCTATGTAGATCCGTCCTTGTTGCACGCACCTATCGACAAGGCAATATTTTTGTCGTACCGGATACACCTTCCTTGCACAATAAGCACAGTCCGTCATTATGTTGCACGCACACGGTCGAGTGTTGGGGCAGAGGTGCTCAACTAACGTAAGTCCATGCGAAAAGTCCCTGACTTACGATGTTGTTGTGCAGCTGCTGGTGCTACCGGTGCGGCTGTCGCGCCACCTGGCGCTGTGGCCGGACCGGCCGGCCTGGCTGCGGTGCGCCGCGGCCTCCGCGCTCTCCGCCGCCGTCGCGGTGACTGTGGCCGCCTCCGCCGTCACGCTGGCCGCCGGCGGCCTCGACGGCTTCGACGCGCTGGGCCTCTTCAACGACGGCCTGGCCACCACCGTCGCCCTGTGCAAGGCGCTCGCCCTGTACGGCAACGCCCACGAGGTAGTCGACGTATGCGTGCAACAAGGCCGGATCTACATTGGACCAGCCAAGAAGGACGTATCTGCTGTCCTTTAACATGGCAGATCCGTCTTTGTTGGCTGGCCCAATGTAGATCTGTCCTTGTTGCACTCACACGTCGTAGTGCACTTCTCGACGTCTCCGTGCAACAGAGGCCGATCTGCAGCGAGTGACTCCAAGTAACTTGGGTCATTGTAGCATGAGTTACGCGGATTCTAGAAAAGGGACGCCAATGTGGATCGGAGGCATCGTCCTCACGACAACGACGGGACGGAGCTTCGGCTCAAAGGTGTCAGGTTGGGCTTCGCAACAAGCAGCAGAATCTACTTGATGGGTTCCCTCTACTTTTCTGCCATAAAGTCTTCAATCGTGAAAAAAGAATAGACATATGTGCCATGTAAAGGAAAGGAGATGCGTTGCTGTGTTGGCATGCCCAGTTTAAATGCGCACCATTTGCATGCACGCGTTGAATGCTATACCATCCCTGCTGGCGCCTGGTGCAGCTGCTGGCGATGCGGCGCTCGCTGCAGCGCGACTTCCACGCCGTCGAGGCCAGCCTGGCGCCCCGCGAGGCCCTCGCCGCCAACGAGCGCTGCGTGCGGCGCAGCCACACACTCTGCAAGTATAACTGAGCGCACGGGGGAAAGGGGGGGGGGGGCTATGCCTGAAAACCATACAGAGTTGCACAAGCAGAGTGGTTTTGTAAGGGATTTTGTGGGTGTGAAGAGTTCCGAAAGGAAACACCGATTCATACACCAACATTGCGGTATTATTCATCTCGAGTACATACCCTTCAAAACCTTAGGTGAACTATAGTTGTATGTCTCGGAGCAACATTGAATGCCATGACGTAATGAAGTGGCTCTCGTCAAAATTCTGAGCCTCTCCCCTACCCGTAGCTCATAGGAAGGTCATGCTAGCCGCGCGCTGCCAAAGGACGGGCGGTGCCAACAAATAAATCCCACAAAACAACTGCGTTACGCAAAACGCGGACGACTTCTGACACTGACGTCAATGTGACGTCGTTTCCGTGTGCACCGGGAGGATGGTGTGGGCGGCGTACGCGCTGCTGGGCTCGCTGGCGCTCCTGGTGGACGCCGTCGGCACCACGCTACCGCGCGAGCAGCGCGCCCTCTGCGTCATGGTGCACCCCGCGCTGCTGCACAGCGACGCCGCCTTCTGGACCATCGTCGCCGGCCACGCCGTCTACCTCGGCTGCTTCGTCGTCGGCATCGGTAGCTGACAGAGTAGTTACCTCGGATTTCAGATGCAAAACAGTGTCGCACGCCTGGTCAGATCACACTTTACAGAGCGAGGGTAAATAATTGCGATCAGCTTTTGAAAAGAGGAAAGACTTTGAACTTTGTTTTCTTTGGATATTTGACGGTTTCTATCTAAGAATGCCGCAGTCGCAGATCACTCACAATCATTGTCGCTGGGGTGTTTGTGTTTGGTAGGAGCTTGCGACATGTTCCTCTTCTCGCTGTGCATGCACCTCACGACCAAGTGCCGGGTGCTGCAGGCTCTGCTGGACCACTCAGTCGACTCCGTCAAGGTGAGGCCGCGCCCCTTTCGTTTTACGCAGGTGCTCTTTTTCTTCCTTGATTCGTTACGGTGTCTCCTTGCACCAAAGTCCGATCTCCTTGGAGGTGCAAGTAAAATCAAGCTTGCCAACGCCGTGGGTTTGAGATAAGGTCGTACTTTGTTGCACAAAAACATTTCAATTACTTATTAAAGTTTTTTTTTTGAGATCTGGAGAACAACTAACTGTGCCAGCTCTCAACTGATATTCAGAAATTTTTGAGAGAAAAAGTTTCGAATCATCATTTTTGACCTTTGCCTTTGGCCCTCCTAGCGCGATGACTGCGACTCATCGCGAGGCGAACTACTGCGAGACCAGGACGCAGCCCTGCGCGCATGCGTTGAGTACCACCAGCGCGTCATACGGTGCGTGCACCATAACGCCACCCAGGATGCCTACGTACTACCAAGCCATATCTTTTCTCGAATCCACGGAACTCATGGCATATTGTCTCAAGTTACTGGAACTTAAAAGACAATCGGCCAATCGGCCTAGCAAAGAAGTTTCGAGTCAGAGTCATACAGACTCAGCCTGCGCTCAGCCTGGCTGCTCATCAGCAGTATCTCCAGGATTCTGACAAAACTACGTATCTACTCCGCTATGGGTTTCCCTATGTAGTTACGTGGTTTTGTCCAAATCCTAGAGGTGCGTCAGTGAGTGTGTGGCCATTGTTATTCCTGATAATGACTGACTGTTCTTCTGAGCAGGATGTGGCAGGGCGTGGAGCGCATCTTCAGCCGCGTGACGCTGCTCACCTACCTGTACCTGCTGCTGGGCCTCGGCCTCTCATTGGTGCGCGCCATCAACGAGGTCAGTGTTGTGCCAATCTCCGCTTAGGTGCAGAAGAATTTCTTTTCGAGAGCTGGCGAGAGGATCTCATAATTCGCAACTAAGTACCCAGATCGCATTATTGATCCGGGGGAATATTCGGAGATTTTCCATGCGGAGGAAGAATTACCATGGATTAGTAAGAAGAAAATTTCCGGCACATGATCGGCTTTGCCTGCACTCTCGGCGCAGGGAATCACTGACTTGATCAGCATTCTGTTCATCGTGTTCTTCATGTCGTGGAACGTGGTGCAGCTGTGCATGCTCTGTATGCTGTCAGACGCACTCGCACACCAGGTCAGTGCCCATAGAGGCCCCCAAAATTCAGGCCTCATCCATGCCTCGTTCGTTGTGCAACAGAGAGTCTAAGCTCTCCTTGTCGAACGCACGTAACTCATGGCACATAGCTGAAGCTGAAAGTTACTTATTGCAATTGACAGGAGAGGTAGGACTTCTCCGGATCCTGCCAACATTTTACAGAGCTAGCGTACTTCATTAGCTTTTCCGCATCTTAGAAAGAGACAGTCGTTCGACATCCTGGCCGGACTAGCAGAACGAGCTTGCACCTCTAGTGACTTCTACTGTCGTCCTTCTTGTCCGAGCAGTCGCAGTTGGTGTCGCGGTCCGCGCTTGGCGCGCTGCGGCCGCAGCCCTGGCCCTGCGCCTTGCCGCTCGGCGGGCTGTGCGGACTGTCCGCGAGAGGGCGCCACCTGGTGCTGCTCATGGCGGTGCGCGCCCAGCGCCCGCTGCACCTCACCGCCTGGGGAGTGGTGCGCCTCAGCCGGGAGCTCTGGCTCGAGGTAACACCGGCGGAGCGATGGCTCCGTGCAACAAAGTCCGATGTTTTATCTTAGCCCGCCTTTTTCATGGCCGAATGTAATGTTCAGCCTGAAGTGACGCCTTGAGCCTCGGAGGAGATCGGACTTTGTTGCCCTGAGGCGTCGAAGTGCAAAGTAGTGGTGTTTCAACAGGGCGATTCTAGAATTTTTTTAAAGGGGGGGTCAGGCCCACGCTTGTTGCCTACATACAGGCTGAAAGAAGCGATGGTTGCCTACCTCGCCGGTGGCGTCCTTCGGGCGCCGAGGCCTTTTTTTTGGGGGGGGGGGGGGGGAGGGGGGAGGGGTCATGACCCCTTGACCCCCCCCGCCTTAAATACACCCCTGTGTTTCAAGACATCGGATGGCGTAAAGTTTACAAAACTGAAAGACCAATGCGACTGTGATTTTCAGGTAATCCGGCGGTCTCAGCTCGGCATCAACTTCATGCTGAGTCTGCCGTCATGAGCGGTTGTATACAGGAACTGAAGTCAATAAAGAGATCTATTTTTCCCCTGCTGTCTGCCTGAATCTTCAGCTCCTTCTGAAATTATAATGTGTTTGAAGCCAGCCGGCAGCCCCTTGAGGAGAGTGGAAAGATGGAAAGTTCAAAGATCAGAGATCAGAGGAGTGAGTGAAGAATAATAAACAGATAGAAGTGTTGGTTATTTTTTAATTGTTTTAAATGGACTAGAACATGAATAGCACAGAACTTGATCGATAGCCTGTTCTGGGATATTATACTTTGTCAGTTTGTGGGACACCGTCTCCAGGAGTGATAGCTTCACTCAGGGATATAACTTTTTTTCGCCAGAGGAGACGTAACTTCCAACACAGGATCACCGAGATACGGGTTCCACCCGAGATAGGGCTTCCAGGCAAGAGACGTGGGTCGTGGTGTCAGAGTAGTCTAGGCGGCCAGCAGCATCTGCATGAACATGCGCTGCCGCCTCCTCTGGGATGACGAAGCGCTGGACGGCGAGGGCGAGGACCTGCTCCACCGTGACCTTCCTGGTGAAGGTCTTCTTGCCGGCCAGCTTGTCGAAGTAGATGTTGATGTTCGTCTTGCCCTCCTCTGCGATGAGCTGCTTGATGGTCTTCCTCGTTGGCCTGCGCACCCAGAGGACACGGAAAAGTTAAAATCTGGTCGCGATGAAGTCAAAATAACGTCATAGAGGCATGACTTTTTGGCCTTGTACCTGGAGAACAGTGGGGATGATCTTGTTGATCAAACCGTTGACGAGACCGTTCATGGAGTCCACGTGAACCTGCAAGACGGTAAGAAATTTTCACAGTGAGTAGACGAAGACATGCTGTACAACAACGACCCTCTATACCAAATGAAGTCCGACTTCGGGCCACCAAAGCTTTTACGACCAAGAGGCTTATCAATGTTTCTCCAGTATTCTGACAAAACAACGCATGAAGTGACTTACGTTTTGTTTCGTCAGAATCTTGGAGGGAAATCTTACGCGGCAAAACTCTTAGCGAGTGTTGACCTGGCTCTTGACCTACCTGCACCGTCGTACTTGTAGTGCACGTTGAGATGTTGTCGATGGTGACGGAGCCGTCAGCGTTGATGGTGATGTCGATGTCGGCGCCAGCCTTGATGCCAGTCACCGTGGCCCTGCGAGAAGCAAGCAACGTCCCGTTAGCCACAAGCCGACCGTCACGAGGAACAACCGGCTAACTGCGCTGCACTAGAGCATCGGAGATAGCCGGTTGTTGTGCCTCGGGAGTGGAGGTTTCTGCGGAATCCTGACGGAACCACGTAACAGCATAGGAAAACCCATGGTAGTTGTGTTGTTCGAAGGCATGTAACTCACTGGACTGGGCTCCTACCGGACAGGTTGACCTTGATGAAGCCCAGAATGAGCTTGCCGCGCAGGTCGTACTCGGTGGTGGCGGTGGCGGTGGGAACGTAGATGTCCAGGGAGACGCGGCCCTTGCGCGAGTCGCCATTCGCCTGGCTGAGCGTCGACACGGTGAAGGTGGACATGCCGTCCACGCGCAGGTTCTTCAGGGAGCCGGTGGCCCTGAAGGTGAAGGAGGGACCTAATTATGCGTAAGCCAGGGAGGCAATGCTGCACTCACGCACTCTGCATTTCTCCAGGATTCTGGCAAAACTACGTAACTACATAGGGAAACGCGTTGTAGTTACATAGTTTCATCAGAATTCGTGAGATTTTCGTGGCTGAGCCACACAATCAGAGCACGACATCGCTGCGGAATTCTTACAAAACAACGTGAGTATGCAGGATTCGGACAAAAATACGTATCTACTATAGGTTTCCTATGCAGTTATGTAGTTTTGTCCGGATCCTGGAGACATGCTAATGCTCCCACTCACTTGAGGATGTCGGAGTCGGCCACGATGGGGGTGTCCTCGACGACGAGGGGCTCGAGCACGGGGATGCCGAGGTCGGCGCGTCCGGTCTTCATGGTGGCGCGGAAGTCCTCGATCTCCTTGCCCACCCGCTGGGCCACGGCGTCCGAGGAGGCGCGGGTCTGCGGGGCGGCCAGGGCCGCGCCCAGCAGCAGCAGCACGACCGGAAGTGACTGGGGGCTGGCGGGGCAAAAACGGAAGTAGGCGGTCAGCAGGAACCGGAAGTGATCGGGGCAGAGGTGAAGCGGAGGTCAAGACTAGACTAGGGTCGTGTTCCGGCGGTTGAGAGGTTTCCGAAGGTGGCTGTGGCTGACATCTACTACAATCGCACTGTCCTTTTGGATTTTGAACACCATTCGAGGCACGAGAAAAAATAAAGTTAAATTCAGAGACGCTTCTCCTGCACCATGTCGGCTTCTCCTCGGTATAACAGCCCAACTATATAGGGATTCCATAGCAGTTAGGCTGTTGTTCTGAGGAGGTGCCGATGTGAGTGACCACCGCGTCCGATTTCTCACGCTGCTGACCTCATGGTGACTGTGTTGGCGTTGCTGGTGGTGTTGGGACCGTTGGCTGTGCACTGCCGTAGGCTGCTCGAGTCGTCGCCCTGGCCGCCGGCTTTATATACCTTGCCCTACCGTCGCCATCAGTCTGATTGCGATAATCATCACTCTGGCTTGCCCCTCAAGTGCGAGTGAGAAGGGACGTCACCCGACTCCAAGGAGAGCGAAAAAGACAGCGCTAGCAAAAAAAAAAATAAATAAATAAAAAAATTCTGCCGATCACTGCCAGCTGCTGCCGACTCCTCGCCGTCTCCGCCGCCGCGGTATCTCTAGAGGGCCTTTGCCTTTGATCGGTTCGCAACAGGCTCGGTCCGCACGCTCCTCCTGATGCGCGGAGTCGACGCCTCCGTGCAACAAAGTTCTCTCGCCGGTGGGGTTCAAGTAACTTTGGGATATGCCATGGTGAGTTACGAGGTTTCAAGAAGAGTTCGGACTTTGTCGCAAACAAGGAGAGACAAGACATCATTGACGGCAAGGAGAGAGACAGAGACGAGAGGCATTCGCAATCATCGCTTCTCTCGGCGCTGACGCGCTGGGCCACCTGGCCACGTGCGCAGGAACAGCCCACGGTGGTTGCGCCAAGACGTCGACGGGTGCGTGCAACAACGCTGCAATTACATGAGGTAAGCCAACAAAGGCCTATCTGCCATGTTAAAAGAGAGGAGATACGCGAGTTCGTAAAGCGGGCACGACGTAGATGCGCCCTTGATGCACGCGAACGTCAATGTCGAGAGTGTCGCGGACAGCGCACCTGGGCTACACCTGGGCTAGGACCAGCCGCCACCTCCACCTGCCCGGTCGGTAGATAGCCGAGAGGGCGGCCGAATGGGGAGGGAAATTTCTCTTAACGTAGAGAAGTTTCTCTCTACGGGAACCAAAGCATAATATGGCAAATATCAAACACGTGCTCGAACACCCTCTCAGGGCTGCTCGGACCTAGGATAGGCCAGTATGAAACCCAAAGGAATATTTCTTTCTCAAATGTCTCCTCATTGAGGCAATCTGTGAATCAGTGAGGGTATTTAGCTTTGCCCCAGGCGGTAAAATTTTGGCGCAGAGGTTGGCAGCCTGGGCAGGCGATTATAGGCGCGGACAGCTGACAGCTGCTACCAATCATAGGCACTGTGCGTGCGTAAGCAAGCAGGGGCGTCATGAGAGTTCATCAGTCTCGAGTGCTCGAGGGTCAAGCCCGTCTTGGCACCTGCCTTCGCCGATTCCTCCGACAGCCCGCGTGTGCGTATCTACCTATGGCCGCAGTCGAGCAGCTGTGTCGCTAAGTAGAAAGGGGATAGTTGGTGAGTACGGGCAACAAGCGCGCATCTACATCTAGTCTGCCAGGAAAGGCGTATCTGCTGTGTAAAGGGATAGGGGATACGCGATTCCTGGTGGGCCAAGAGTAGTAGATACATCCTTTGGTGCGCTGATGCTGCGCCCCTTTTGACCTTCTCGGTCTCACGGAGGCTTTATGAAGGGACCCTGCCGGCAAATGTAGACGAATGTAGACGTCTAACTACCAAGTTTGTCTTGTAATAGACATTTTTGCCGGCTGGAGTCGATTGGAATTTTATGGAGTCGAACTCAACGACAATAATAATGATAGAGAACACACACTGAATCGCAATGCAGCTATAGTAGTGCGTGCTTTACTTGTCACAGTATTTTGCGTCAACTAGTAACGAGAAACTGCAGAGGAGTTGACGTCACTTACTCGTTTGAGAAGAAGAGATTCTCCGAGCAAGAGGTGTGAGAGCGACGTGGACCTTCACCACCCTCTTCTTTGATTGCAAGGCCGATACCACTACTTTCCTCCGGTCATTGCCAAGGCAGTCGAAATTCTCCGAAAGCCTAGCGGGGAGTCGTGTGTGCTCTAGAGAGCAATCACCATCCTGCACATATTATGAGGAGGCCTATCTGGGGCCTATCTCCGCTACTGGCCTGAAAAAGAGCACTCAGGTCACTGGCTACGCTTCGTGCTGAATCCCTCGCAGCCGCAGCCACGCGAAGGGGGCATGGGTGGCGGCATGACTTGGTGCCGCGCGACAAGTAACTAGTGAAGCGAGCGATCTCATTCCAATTACACGGACTGCATCTGAGGAGTGTGTGTTCAGTGACTGTACGCTTCAAAGCGCGCTGTTAGTTTTTGTGGCGTGCGCTTCGAAGCGCAGAATCACCGACACTTGGGGGATTTAGAGTGCAGCCTGGTGTCATTCTAATGCAGAGGAGATGAATGTAGGGAAACTTTTTCACTCTTGAGTTATTTATGCCATTCGTTCGATTCCTGAAGCAAATATCTAACTGTAAAGATTATTCAGACATGCTCTTAAACATCATACCTGCTCATCTAGAAGGAGGTTCAAGTGAAGTTGAAGAGGAACTTGGAAAGCGGCAATAACTAAAAACTCGACTCATCCGACCAAATCTTTCTATTGTATCTCAATATTTACTATGTTGAGCAGAAAAAACAATCATAACGTCATAACTGACTAGGTCAACATGGTGTGAAGCGATCAGTATCCTCGCAGAAACATTCAAGATGCACAAGACATGATCCAAAATGATCAACATTAATCAAATACAAAGGGAATATCATTTTGTTTAGAAAAATAATCGTAACACTCACATTCCAAATCAGCCAGATAACATATGTAAATCCCAGCAAAAATCATTCTACTTACAATCTATAGAATGTTTACATAGAAAACAAAACTTAGAAAAATAATAATTACGCATGAAAATAAGCGTTGAACTGCATCACTTCGGGAGTCAGCTGGATTCATGCTTTGAAAAGTCGCTGACACCTCGAAGCGCTTATCATCTTCAATCAGAGATCGTCGCGTCAGACACCAGCCTCTTCTTGGAACGCGCTCGGCTCTCGGACTACTTAGCGTCCGCGCCGTGGCCGCGGCCAGGGCGGAGGCTACGGCCGCAGCCCCTGCCCACGCCGGCGGGCTCGGCAGTAGCTGCGTCGCGGTCCTGGAGGGAGCCTGCCGGCCGCGGCCCAACGGGGCTGTGGCCCTGCCTGGACGCCCACCGCCGCCAGGCTGCTCCTGCTGCTCCGCCCCCGCAACCAAGGCTCGTCCTGCACGACCTGCGCGCGGAACACATACAAGAACAGCGTCAGCGTCAAGGCTACCTCAGGCTCGCGTTCATCCTAGTCCTAGTCCACAGCTTCTAGCGGCTCGAAGCCAAAAACAGCTGTGAACTCAAATCACCGGTCCACTGACAGACCAGGGGCTGAAATTCCCGAGGAATCATTCATTGGACAATATACGCTCCTTCGCGAGTACGCTAGTCAAGAACATGACGAGGGGGGGGGGGGGCACCCGTTTCATATCTCTCACCTGGGTGGCCTACGGCGCTGCCGTTGACGCGGACAGCGTCGCCTGCAGCCGCCACTACTTCAGTCGGCTTGGCTCTGCCAGCTGGCTGGGACCCGCCTGATGCAGCTTCGGCCAGCTTGAGCCCGCCTGCCACAGCTTCGGCCAGCTTGGAGTCATCCCCTGCGACTGCTTCAGATGCTGAGTTGGATCCCCTGCTTGGAGCAGCTGCCGCTGCATCCAGCTTAGCCTTGCATGGGGCCGCAGCGTCCAGCTTGGACCCGCTCGGCTCCGCAGCAGCGTCCCTCTTGATCACGACCGGCTTGGTGGTGGTGCGGGCTCGGCGCACGTCCGCACCCGAGGAGGCCAGCAGCTTCTTGCCGTCCACCAGCAGCGGCAGCGCGCCGCCCAGGCCGGCCCGCCTCGGCCAGCGCGGTGCGCACGTGGCCCCAGACGGCAGCCCCGGACGACGTCAGGCACGACAGGTTGCCCAGCAGGAAGAAGCCTGGAGGAGCAAAGTAAAGGGCGCACTCACATTACGATGTGCCTCGTTCGAAGAAACGCGTATCTCCCTGCTACCCCATAGGGACTAGCTTGTTGTGATTCCGTCCGAACCACACGGAGAATCACCTAATCTCCACGCCTCCGCGCATCGAAGTCCGATATCCTTACTTCGAGATTCGAGTAACTTGAGGCTTATGCACCATGAGTTACGCGAGTTCGAGAAAATATTGGACTTAAATGTGTGCCGAGGCTTCGATCTCTCCTTACGTATCGAGCGAACTCCACCAAACTCTCCAGGATTCGGACAGAACTACGTAACTGCATAGGGAAACCCATAGTAGATAAGTAATTTTGTCCAAATCCTAGAGAACTGCCTCCCACTGCTTACCGTCGCGCGCCCGGCTGAGCGCGACGCACGCCCGGTTCTCCAGGTGCAGGAAGCCGACTCCGCCCTTGTCGTTGCTGCGCACAAGCGACAGGATGATGACCGAGTTCTCCTCGCCCTGGAAGTTGTCCACCGTCGTGACGCGGATGCCCTGCGAGGCCTCGCCGATCTGGCGCATCTGGAAGAAAGAAGTAGGGGGGCTGTCAACGATTACATCCTTTAGCGTCATCGTACTCTCAAGCAAGGTTGTCAATGAAGGTAAAGACGAGAGAAAATGATTTTTGAAGTGTCTGGCGTCGAACAGTGGATTATCTGAGTGTCAGACCTACTACCACATACCAAAACAATTAACGCACACAAACAATATAATTTTGATTACTACAAGTGAAACCTAAACAGACACTCACGTGGTTGAGTATGAGCAGCAGCTGCCGGCGGTAGGTGTGAGCACGGTCACTTTGGACGGCTCCAGGCCGCAGTGCACCAGGAAGGCGGCCAGCTCCGCCGCCATCTCCGCCTCCCAGGAGTTGGAAAACCCTTTGCCATCCTGCGCGCGGAAAAAAAATCAACATGCTTACTAATTCTCGAGGATTCGGACATAACTACGTATCTACTATGGGTTTCCCTAGGCAGTTACGTAGTTTTGTCCGAATCCTGGAGAATTAATGCAATAAATTCAATGTACTGATGATGCCCGCCGAAAGTCACCCATCCCTATCCCCGTCGATCCCCGTGAATTGACAGTAGCTAGTTTCTCTGTACGCACCGGTGTCTCTGGCACGCTGTGGCTGACAAAGAACACCGGCTCGTCGAGCGCGACGCCAGCGATGGGCGGGCGTCCGCACGTCGAGGGGTGGTCAGTGAGCGCCGGGTAGATGGGCCGCACCTGGAGGTGATGCGAATTTCAGAAAATTTAGTAGAAGCTCTCAAAAATCTTTGTTCCGGTACAGTGCTTCCATGAGCTACTGCAATTTTCTTCAGCAAAGTATCAGAAAGTCAAATTTAAAGTCTTTTTTTAAAGTCTTTTTTTTTTTTTTTGGAATTATCATCAAAATTATTTTCATAGGCAATCATGAAAAATTTGAGAAAGAAGCAGAGTTTTTTTCCCATTTAAAAAAAAAAATGGAACATGGTGACATCTTGACCCTGCGAGGTACAACCGGCTAACTGCTTTCCTGTAGTATAGGAGAGGAGCCGGTTGTACGACGGAAGTGTCGATCTCAGTGGCCGCACCAGGTCGGCGACGGCGGGCCGCCTGCGTCGCTGCTCGTTGAGCATGGGGCACTCGGCGCCGTTGTTGATGAGGCGCTCGAACAGCGACAGGTCGGTGCGGTGCGACGCCGCCAGCGGCTGGAACGCCACGTTGGGCCGCAGCTGCTTGTGGTCGCCTGCCGACAGCGGGTCGAAAAGCAAGCGTTGGTACGGTTAGGAATGTAAGTGTGATGGTAACACTCTCAATGACCCTGACAAAACAACGTAAGTCGAAGGTAGAGATGCGAAGACTTACGTAGCTTAGTCAGAGTCCTACGTCCAGTGACTAGAGCTTACAGGCCTAGAATTTCATGGGTGCACTGCTTACAACTCCATCTTTGTCTTCGCAATACCATTGGTTGATACTTTGAATCAGAAGGTAATTCGAAAGAGCGACTTATTCCTCCGTGATTCCACACTCTAGGACTTGGACCCAATGTAAAGAGGTGACCAACTCACCGATCTGGATGATGTGCTCCGTCCCCTGTGGGATGCAGGCCAGGATGTAGGCCTCGGGCGCCTCAGCGGCCTCCTCCACAATCACTAGTCGGGCAAGGACATGTCACTTCATCAATTGAGGGCCAAGTAGTTTCAACTTGCCGGCTAGGTGGCTCGAGACGACATCGAGACTTGGATGCTGCGTCGTACTTACTGATGCGCACGCGCAGGCTGTCCAGCGTGGGCCGCATGAAGGCGGCGCGCGTGGTGGTCATGGCCAGGATGTCGGCCTCGGCCATGATCTCAGTGCGGCGCGAGCCGCGCTGGCACGCGTCGTACCGCTCCTGCAGCTCGCCGTACGAGGTCTGCTCGTGGTGGTCGCTGTAGCCGTGCACGATCTGCAGCAGCGCATCAGCACCGAGGAAATGACAACATTGTCCAATTATTACGTAACAAAGCAACAACTGCTTTCAAGAGGGTCGGGGGTACGTAGCTAGGGAGGGCTCCCAGGCTCTCTCCCTCAAATTAATCTCAAATAAATGCACGCAAACTAGGGTTTTGAAAGAGAACAACGTTTCGTCTTGGCTGGAATAGAGAATCTCTTATCTTGCCGGGCTGAACGAAGAGCCACTTATCTCTTGCCAGGTGCTGCAAAGATGAGTAAGTGGTTCTGCATCGAGCCTAGGAAAGATGCGTGGTTCTCTAGCGAACCCAGGTAAAGATATACGCGGTCCCATCTTCCAACGAGGTGTCACAGGTGTCGCACTGACCTTGTCAGAGAAGGAGGTGCAGCGCGTGAGGAACTCGTGCACCGCGTGGTTGGTGGTGGTCACCACGAGCACCGCCCCGGCAGGATGTGCCGGAAGCGGCGGTCCTTCTTCAGCGCCACGAAGTACTGCGCCAGCTGAGGTACACACAAAACATCGTAAGTCAGCGTGGTTTCCTAGTGACTTACGTGGTTCTGTCACCATGCAGGGGAGGCTGTTGTTGCCAGTGAAGAAAAAGTTAGACAGCGTTGCCGTGAGTCGCAGAGCTCTGATATTGCATGGCACTTCTCTCCATAGGTTACTGACATAACCACGTGAGTCAGAAGTCGCAAAAACATCTCCCTCCCAACTTGATCGCTTACTGCATGGCTTAATGTCTCCTGCTTTTGCCTACCTTTACTCCCAGGAAGGTCTTAGCCGGTGCCAGGCGGGCCCTGCACCAGGGCCACCCTGCGAGCCAGAACGCTCTCCAGCGCCTGCATCTGCGAGGAGTTGAGCTGCAGCCGGAACTCCTCCAGAAGCTCGGCCGCGCGGCGTCCGCGCCCGCTGTCAGCACGTAGGCGCCGTACCTGGCAGCCGGGAAAGAGGAAGGCTTGACGATGTATACTATGCCTTTAACAACGGCATATCTACATTACGGCCGGGCCGTATCTCCTATCCTTTCACTCAGCAGGTACGCCCTTTATTGGCGGGTAGAATGTGGATATACGCCTTTCTTGCAGGCACACTTCGGAGAGGCCTGTCACGTCATACCTGGGCCGCCTGGAGGGTAGCTTGCTGTAGACGATCTCGTCCTCGAAGAGCAGCATGCGCCCCGAGCTCTTGATGTCCTTGCGCAGCACGTTGGTCACGTGCAGGTACGGGAAGTAGAAGGTGCCCGACTCGACGAGCTTGAAGGTCTTCTTGACGTAGGGGTGGTGGTCGAGCAGCGTCCAGGCGCCGTCGATGTCCACGCCGTCCCACCAGCTTGATGACGACGCGCCCCGAGCGCAGCAGGCGCGGACCGCTGTCGTGCACGATGCCCAGCACGAAGTCCTGCGGTGCAACAAGAAGGCGTATCTACAGTCGAATTGCCGCGAAAAAAAAATTGTATCTCCTAGCCTTTTTTACAGAGCGGATACGGCGTTCTTTGGGCGGTCCCCGGGTAGATACGCCTCGGTTGAAGGTTATGGCTCGTTTTCATTTTGATATCAGAAAATAACTAGCCATGCTGTCGCATTGTCAAGAACTGCCTTCAAAGACATTTTTAAAAATATCTTTTTTATTGTTTTAGATTAAGTGGAATGTACTTTGGTGGTGATTCTCAAAAGATGGGCGGTTCTCCAATCACGCCCAAAAGATAGGCGGTTCTCCATTCGCGCCCAAAAGATGGGCGGTTCTTCAATCGTATCCAAAAGATAGGCGTTCTCCATTCGCGCCCAAAAGATAGGCGGTTCTCCAATCGTGCCCAAAAGATGGGCGGTTCTCCATTCGTGGGCTCGAAAAACTCTGGAAAGACTTCGTTGCACGCAAGCGGTACATTGGCGCTTTCAGCAGTAGCCAGGGCACTACTCACCTTCATGTCACTGTCGGAGACGAACACCAGGTTCCCCGTGAGGAAGCGGCGATCCTCGTCCCATTTCACATCTTGGTATTGGTTCACGTTGAACGTGAACTCAATGCCAACCTACACAAGTAATGTATTCACAACAATACGTGGATTCTAGCAAAGTGATTAGCATTTTACTGCACGGGAGCATAAATCGACGAGTGCGTGCAACAACGACGGATCTAAATTGGGACCGCAAACAAAGCCGGATCGCCTATCCTCTTTAACACAGCAGATACGCGTTGTTTGTTGTCGGGCCCAGTGTAGATCCTACCGTGTTGCACACACCTGTCGAAATTAAATATCCGGGATTCAGACAAAACTACGTATCTACTATGGGTTTTCGTATGCAGTTACCGAATCATGGAGAAATTAATTAAATAGGCCTAACCTGCGTCTCCTCGCGGAAGCTGCGCGTCTCCTTAGTGACGACGTGCGAGCCCTTGACGACGTAGCAGCCGGCGCCCGCCAGCAGGCGCGGGTAGCGGCGCAGGTCGTCGATCTGCTCGCGCAGCGCCAGGATCAGGTCCTCTGACAGCAGCTCGATGTGCGTCTCGAGCAGCTCGTCGTAGCTCTCGTACGGCCCCGTCTCCAGGATGCGGCGCCGCGGGTCGGGGCCGCCGGCCCGGCCGCAGCAGCAACGACCGCCCCGGGAAAAGGCCGTCGCCTGCGGGCAGCATGCCGTCTCCAGGATTCGGACATAACTACGTATCTACTATGGATTTCCCTATGCAGTTACGTAGTTTTGTCCGAATCCTGGGAGATGTGTGCGTGCGTGCGACGGGTGGACAGAAAATGGATGACATACGGGGGCGGGGGGGAGGGGGGGGGCAAGGGGGAGAGGGGCGTCCAGGAATGGGATATGTTGGGGGGGGGGGGAGGCCTTCTGAGTGCGTCCCTGAGCCTAGTCCAAAATGCCTCAAAACTAGTGAATTTAGTCATTTTTGCGAATTTTCGACCTCGATCCGGAGCCTCTTCCCATCAAGGTAAAAATCTGAGAAAAATATTTTTGAAAGCTAGAAGTCATTTCTAAAAAATTCCGCGACCGGCCCGAATGTTTGGTGAACCAAGTGTTCACTCTGGGACAAGCTAGCGTGCGTGCAACAAGGGTGTATATATGCTAATATATGCTTACAGCCGCGCCAACGAAGGCGTATCTCGTATCGTTTTACGAGGCAGTTACGCCTTTGTTGAGGCTATGGCCGAGTGTAGATCCGCCCTTGTTGCAGGCACGCACGTCGTGTGCGGCGTGTTTAGAGATACACTCCCTATTTCTACGGGCACCAAAAAGACAGCTCTTTCTCAGGTGGAAACCCCCACATCGTAGTGAATCTGAGATTGTAAGGAACGCCTTCTTTGGCGAGATGCGACTTTCTTGTTAGGGATCGACGTGTAAGTTCAGGGTCTGGTTTGAGGTTCAAGTAACTTTAGGCTAGTTTGTCATAATTATGAGTTACGCGAAAGTTCGAGAAGATCCGACTGTGTCCTTCGAAGGGCCCGGAAAATCAATTTTTGCTCGGACAAACAAGCGAGATGTACTTACTCCTTGACAGGCGTGCCATCAGCATGATGAACTTTCGGCGACACTACGTCGACCAGGAATCGGGCGAATGACTGAAATATAAAATCAATGTGATACAGTCGAATCGATGACTACACGGAATACACTATTGAAAGGATTCGGGTATCAATGTCGAGTATGTCGAGTCTACCCTTCTCTGAACGGAATAGCTGAAGGTGAAGCAGTATTTTTCCGAATCGGTTTAGGATCGATACAGTATATTGTTGAGGCCGTTGAGGCCCAGCTGATGACGCATTATCGTTGCTATGGTAACCGCCAGGTAGGTGGGTCAGCGACGAACTACTTACGCCCACATGAGTTCTGAGGGGGATAGCTCACGCGGTAAGCTGGGAGGAGATATATAGCTTCAGGTCTGTCGTGGGTTAGATAGATATCGAGATGAAGCTGTCGTTAAAATCAATTGACTTGCTAGTGTTGGAAAACATCCGCGAGGGACACGCATTCCCTCCCCCCCCCCCCCCGGCAAAACAGGCGCGGGCGAAACCGGAAGTGTCTTTGGCGGCGGTGCGACGCGAGGGCCGGAGAGGGGGACTTCCAAGAGGCTTTCTTCTTACACCGATCAGGCGGTGTTCGAAGCTCAGTCAATCCACATACAAGTCATCGCCAAGGCGTGAGTGTGCCCTACTCTTACCTTTCTCCGCCTCCTTTCTATCCCGGTTGCAGAGCACTCGTGCTGATGTGACTCATTGGGAAGGGTGGTAGGACGTGTGTCTACAACAAGGGCAGACCTACCTACGTACTCTTATCCAGCCAAGACAGGCTACAGTGTCTGCTACTCTATGTAAAAGCACATGGGATGCGCCTTTGCTAGCGGGCCCATCGCAGATCCGGCCTTGTTGCACACACTCCTCTCCCTGTTTCGGTGTGACTCTTTACTCACCGGTGGCTCCGATTCACGACGAACAGTACGCAGCGCAGTGCCAGTCAAATCGCACCCACGGCAGAAGGTGTGTTGTCCGCCAAGTCGTCGCGGCACGGCGGTCCCCGATGCCCACACTTGCTTTGTCGCCGTGGCGGTGGCGGTAGTGGCAGAGTGTACCGAAGTAGTACTGCTGCTCGTCGCAATCGGCGCCACCTACGGCCAGGGTGTGCAACGCCATACGTTTGGCTGAAGCGATGCTCGCCGGGCGCCGCGCGGCCTGCGCCGGCCGGGGCGGGGTGGCAGCGCTTGACTGATCATAGGCCCCTCCCTCGTTATTGCACGTATTTGCGAAGTTGGGGGATGAATTCGAACCGCATTGAGTCGCCCTTTCGATTGGTGTAACACACACCTCATGAAAATTCAAATTTAATTGATTAAAATGAAAATAAAGCCATAGCGGAAGACGCCTGCCCGCGCGCCTCCGATCGCGCCTGGGCGATAATCAGCCATTTCCACTCGTTTTCGACCCATACATGCTCCGAGCCGAATTTTCCTAAGGCTTTGCCCTGTGGCGTGAGCACGTTTGTATTGCTTTAAGTCGATTCTCAACCGAATGGCGACGGGAATTCGGAAAAGTACGGCAACGACCGTTTCCGCGAGGTGGGCCCTCTAACCCTACTTTTACATTAATCCCTGGCTTGAAATCGTCTCGGCAACGGCTCTACGCCACTCAGATTTTAACGGCTTTCTAGCCGTGCACTTACTTTTTAAAATTAGACTAGAATTTCAATAAACGAAGCAAAGTCCCGGAGCCCTGCACGACCGTCGGCATCCGGACCGCTTCACTTGTACACACTTCAGTAACAACACGACTCACCTCTGACAAGAAATCCGACCATAAACATCTTCATTCGACATTCCTACGTGGGTATGTCACGTCTCGCAATAATCCAAACACTCAGTTCAACACACGCAATCATTTTCTGAACTTGGACCTCAAAATTTCCTCTTTCTCTCTCAGATGCCGGCGGTAGCTTCTGCTACGCACCTTCGCCAACCTGACCAATACAAACTTCTCGGGCACGACGGTGCCGTCGCGTCTGAGCTGTCGTCGATCCTGATTTCTACGTCAGAATCGATATTTCGATGTCCCCCACATTCTGAAATGATGGAAATACTGTTTTTGACTTCACTGCAGACTCGTAACTGGCTCGCGGCCGAGAAGTTTGTATTGGTCAGGTTGGCGAAGGTGCGTAGCAGAAGCTACCACCGGCATCTGAGAGAGAAAGAGGAAATTTGAGGTCCAAGTTCAGAAAATGATTGCGTGTGTTGAACTGAGTGTTTGGATTATTGCGAGACGTGACATACCCACGTAGGAATGTCGAATGAAGATGTTTATGGTCGGATTTCTTGTCAGAGGTGAGTCGTGTTGTTACTGAAGTGTGTACAAGTGAAGCGGTCCGGATGCCGACGGTCGTGCAGGGCTCCGGGACTTTGCTTCGTTTATTGAAATTCTAGTCTAATTTTAAAAAGTAAGTGCACGGCTAGAAAGCCGTTAAAATTCTGAGTGGCGTAGAGCCGTTGCCGAGACGATTCAAGCCAGGGATTAATGTAAAGTAGGGTTAGAGGGCCCACCTCGCGGAAACGGTCGTTGCCGTACTTTTCCGAATTCCCGTCGCCATTCGGTTGAGAATCGACTTAAAGCAAAACAAACCTGCTCACGCCACAGGGCAAAGCCTTAGGAAAATTCGGCTCGGAGCATGTATGGGTCGAAAACGAGTGGAAATGGCTGATTATCGCCCAGGCGCGATCGGAGGCGCGCGGGCAGGCGTCTTCCGCTATGGCTTTATTTTCATTTTAATCAATTAAATTTGAATTTTCATGAGGTGTGTGTTACACCAATCGAAAGGGCGACTCAATGCGGTTCGAATTCATCCCCCAACTTCGCAAATACGTGCAATAACGAGGGAGGGGCCTATGATCAGTCGAGCGCTGCCACCCCGCCCCGGCCGGCGCAGGCCGCGCGGCGCCCGGCGAGCATCGCTTCAGCCAAACGTATGGCGTTGCCACACCCTGCTACGGCGATCCGATACTCGGTCCGTGTTCGAGTGAGTTGTCGCACGACACACCGCGCAGCGTGAGCGGGCGGGGCGTGCTAAACTGCGCGGCGCCCGGCCTGGCTCACTCGTCCGGCCGCGCACGCTGCCCGGGCTTGACTGACGACTGCGGCTGTGTTCTGCTGTCGCGCTGTCGCGTCGGCTACCGCGATCCCATGTTATAAAGGCCTCCGAGCAACAAGGGCCAACCTACACCACGTCCGATCTCCACAAGAACGAGTAACTGTCAGCCTGCGGTCCCTGAGATACGTGGGTTGCGTAGAATATACTTCAGGTTCTATTCGACGCTTCCGTCACGATGTTTTCTCGGACCCTCGTAACTCATGGCACATTGCCTGAAGTTACTTGAGCCTCGAAGGATATCGGACTTTGTTGCACGGAGGCATCGCGTGTGTCTACCTCTCGGCAGAGCGAGAGAGAAGAGAGTTGACTAACCTGTGGTGTGAGTGCAAGAGAGACAGAAGAGCCAGCCAGCTGCTGCAGCGGGTACTGCTTACTCGGCGCAGCCTGCTCGGCGCGGAGACCGACACCCGACACCGACCACGACTCGCGGAAGGCGTCGAAAATGGTGAGTGCTGCTCAATACGACGGGTGCGAGCAACAAAGACGGATCTACATTGGCGCGTCATGAAAGACGGATCTGCCATGTTTATAGGAGATACGTCGTTGTTGCCGCGCTCAGTGTAGATCCGTCCTTGTTGCACGCACCCGTCGAGTACCTCCGTAGAACAAGGTCCGATCTACTTCGAGGATCAAGTACGTAGCTTAAGGCTCGGAGCCTGAGTTACGTGGTTCGAGAAAACATCGGACTTTGTTGCACGGAGGCATCGTGCTCCCCTTCCCTCAATTCTCCGCGAAGCTCGACTCGAGTGCGAATAGGCTGATTGATGGCGGTTATTACTGCGAATATAGGGAAGATTATTACTCGGCTTCTTCCCGAATATGCGATTTCTTGTTCGGCGACTCGTGTATTGTAGTGTATTCGCACTGCAGTGGAAGAGGCTTCTGTTGGGTCGCTCATGATGTGCAGATAAAGCGGGACCGACACTGCAAAACTCAACTATTCGAATCAAAGGGTTTTACCCTTCGAATATTCGAAGGGTCCGTAGAACCCTTCGAATCGAAAGGTCTAGGAGCCGGCTGTCCGTCGACGCAGACGTCATTCGAAGGGTTTAGACCCTTCGATTCGACGGGTTCCATTGACCCTTCGACAAACCCTTCGATTCGAATAGTTGAGTTTTGCAGTGGATGCCTCCGCTCAAGAAGGTCCGATCTATCTCTGGAGGCCCCATATTGTAATTCCAGGCTGTGTGCCCTAAAGTTACGTGGTTCTGCGAAAGATCGGGGCTGTGGAGACACGCCAGGCCAGACCTGCGCGGAGCTCTGTGAGTATCGCGTGCCAGCCTTAGAAGCCTCTGTCTCGCCCTGCAAGGCAAAACCTTTTCCTTGGAATTCAAGGAAACATTTTTACCGTCGTGTGAGGGACCACGGCAGCCACACTGCACTTACGCAATTACCACCGGTGCAGCTTGTCACCTGCTGTAAGCTAGGCTCGCGGCAGTCTCCGGCTAGCCAGCAGCCAAGAGGGTTGCTCCTGGTACGGATTCGTCCACTCATTACGTAACGCTCTTTGAGGGGTGGGGGGGGGGAAATGTTTCAGCCCAGCGTTACGGTCCCATCCAGTGGCGCCCAAACGTTTCAGCGAGTCTTAAAAGTCTCTGAAATAGCGTTACGTACTATGTGGACGGGCCCTAATCTGGGAGGTGCGAGGCACGCTCGTCTCCGGCGTCTCCCGGCGTCTCCGGGCGACCTGGCTGCCGGGCACGGTGCACAACGAGCATGCTGCATGCGAGCGGGCCGCTTGCTGGCTGGAGCTCGCGATTCTCCTCACACGGTGTCTCTGACTTTCCTCCCTGGAGGCGATAAGACACAGCAGGATCCGCCTTCTCCTTGTCCAGGCTGAATGTAGTAGATCCGCCCTTGTTGCACGTGCACAGCACGTCGCTCGGCAAGCCCTCGACCAACCAGCGCACGCCATGTAGTGTGGGTCTGTCGACTTCCCGGGCCCTCAGTGCAGGGTCGCGCGTCTTGGCCATCGCGCCCGGGCCGCCAGCAGCACTCCACGTTGTAAGAGCAACAAGACTAAGAGCGCATCTATATTAGGCCAGCCAGCACAGACGTATCTCTATCCCTTCACATGGCAGATACGCCATTGTTGATGGATACAATGTGAGACCCGGCCTTATTTATTGATCGTCCAGGGCCTACCTGCTTCGAGGTCGAAAGTAACTCAAGTCGATCTGGCGTGAGTTGCGTGGGTTCTACAAGAGACTAGTGTCGCTCGGAACCATCGTCATGCTCTCCCTACTGCTCCTCACGCTGGTTCACGCGGCGTCCGCAGCATCGAGGATCATCCCCAGTTCGCGGTGCGACGCACTGTTCAGTGCTACCCCTCCGCGCGACAACGTCCGACCTCCGTCGAGGTTCAAGTAACCTCAGGCTGCGTGCGATGAGTTACGTGGATCTGAGAAAAGGTCGGACTTTGTCGCGCGTAGGCATGGAACTATCTCCCGCCGGATTCGCACCACCGACGGGTGCTTGCAACAAGGCCGGATCTACATTCGGCCCACGATCAAAGACGTATCTGCCATGTTAAGGGGTTGGAGATAAGTCTTTGTTGACGGGCTCAATGTAGATTCGGCCTTGTTGCTCGCACCCGTCGCCATGCTCTCACCGCCAGCCACAGGTTCATAAGAGTCTTTGTTGCCTCCACAGGGCCCCTATATCGCGTACATAGACGCAGTCCTAGCCTGCGGTCCCTCCGATGGGGCTCACTGGTTCAGCATGAGATTCTCCCACTTCAAGCCCACGAGGCCCCTGGAGCCCCAGATCTGGAATGGCTTCTTGAACGTTACCAAAACCGTAGACGACACGTGGTGGGTAGGTGTTGAGTCCGACAAATCTCCAGGATGTGAACAAAACTACGTAACTGCATAGGGAAACCCATGGTAGTTACGCAGGTTTGTCCGAATCCCGGAGAAATCAGGTTCAATTTTCTTCCGGGCTTATGTAACTCTGGGGCTCGGTGCCATGAGTTACGTGAGTTCAAGAAAAGATCGGAAAAGTCTGAAATGAACTGCAGGTCCGCGTGGTGATGGACTTGAACAGCGGCAACGCCTGGAAGGAGAACGCGTTCATCTTCAACTTCCCGCGCAGCGGCTGCAGCGGGGCGCGCGAGAACCTCCCCTACGACCTGCAGCACCACTTCACGCCCAAGAAACAAGCCCTGCGCCCTCGAGAAGGTACTAGGGATCGAAAGACTAGAAATTATTCCGAAAAAAAAAAAAAATCTTCTGGGTTTTATGGGAAATTCTTTTGTTCGGAAATTTTCCTCAGAAAATAGGGACAATTTGTCGGAAATTTTTGAATCAATATTTTTTTGGAAATTTGATTCTTAGAAAACACGGCTTCTCACACATCCGGAGACAGCGCGACAGTAGTATGTCGCAAGTAAAATGCACACAAAATTGTAACCATTTAAACATTACACCATGTACACATTTCAAAAATACAAGTGAAACCAACCTGTCATACGTACGGACAAAACTATCCGTAACTGATGGACTGCTTATCCGAACGTTACGGCCCAAATTGTGTCCAAAATACGTTCAAATTTCTCCATAATACTGCTGTTGTTCACCGCCCTATATATATATCCAAACCTTACAGGAGATTTTGTAATCAAGACGTCTTCGAAGTATGTCGTATAAAAGAGCTGGTAAGTTCGAACGGTTGTGCAATCAGTCGGTTTCAGCTCACTGGGTTTCTTCTCCTCCCCCGCAGGCGTCTACTGGTTCAACAACAAGTCCATCGTCTTGGAGTACCCCCATTTCCCCATAATGCCCTACGGCTTCTACCGCTACCGAATCTTCGCGGGGCTCCGCGGTACGGCCTGGCCGTACATCTGCTCAAACTTCATCTGCCACATCGTCCCCAAGCCGACGTAGGCTAGGTCTGGGGACTGGACTGGGCACTGGAGAAATACTAAGGCTGAGGACTGGACCAGGCACTACTGGAGGAATACTAGGTCTGAGGACTGGACCAGGCACTGGAGGCTACTTCCGTCTCACTGGGAGCAAGTTCCTGGAGCACTTGGCAAATTTAATAGCTTTTCCTGCAGTAAGACAGTGGAGAAGACTAGTTCCAGCAAGAGTTCCAGGCTGAAATGGGTTCCTTCTGAGGACATATGAGCCAGGATAGTCCGGAAAACTTGTTGGGTGTAAGTTGGAAGTGAGGTTTTGTTAGAGTGGATGGATAAAATCGGTGGTTCAATAGATGAAAAGGACTGGTAACAAGACGTTTTATTAAATCTTTCCTCGGCATTCCACAAACATCAATGACACTTCGTAGCTTTGGCGCATTCCTGGTGAAGTCGAAAACTTCTCTCCCCGGTATGGTGTATGGTGTCACATACTTGAGAGCTCGGAAAACCAATTACAATGAAAATGGCTTCTGAAGATAAAGCTTTATAAACAGTCTTTACGAGGAATCTAAGTTACAAGGGAAAGCTAATCTAATGGCAGTTTTCTTCAAATACTTTGATGCGGTTGACTCAAAGCAAATTTATGATCGTCTAGCTACACGACGTGTGCCTGCAACAAGGGCGGATCTACATCTACATTGTGCCTGCTAACAAACGCGCATCTCCTTTCCCTTTACATCGCGGATACGCCTTTGTTCAAGGGGGAAACAACTACGGAAAAAAGTGTGCATCGCATTTAACTTACGGCATTTACAAGCACTTACGGCATTTACGCCATTTACAATCCATTTACGCCATTTACAGGCATTTACGGCATTTAACCACTTACGCCATTTACGGGCATTTACAGCCACTTACAGCCACTTACAGGCATTTACGGCATTTACAGGCATTTACGGCATTTAAACCACTTACGCCATTTACAATCCATTTATGCCACTTACAGGCATTTACGCATTTAAATCCATTTACGTACGCCATTTACAATCCATTTACGGGAATTTACAGACACTTACAGGCATTTACGGCATTTAAATCCATTTACGTACGCCATTTACAATCCATTTACGGGAATTTACAGACACTTACAGGCATTTACGGCATTTAAACCACTTACGCCATTTGCAATCCATTTACGGGCATTTACAGGCATTTACAGCCACTTACAGGCATTTACGGCATTTACAGGCACTTACGGCATTTAAATCCACTTACAGGGAAAATGTACACCATTTACAGGAGTTGTTTCCCCCTTGCCTTTGTTGTCAGGCCGAATACAGATAGGCCCTTGCTGCAGAGGCGACCTTGCTTCATACCTCTCTGGAGCGCGCCCTGGTCGATGCCCCCCGTTCTTTCCTACAACCCGCGTAACTCGTAACACGACACATCGCAAAAATATGCGAAGATCAAATGCTATCGAAATTTGTGGCACGGACGCACCGTGGTTTACTACTTTCTCCCCATTGTGTGGAGCCTCACAGCCAACGTCACCAGGCTGCTCTGAAGAAAAAAAGCAGGCCATTGTGTTATGGTGTTGGGGGGCTTCATGAATTCAGCGATCATTGTGAGACTGGCCCACTGTGTCCTGGCCCGGCAAAACAGTCGGACAACTCTGCGTGTGCGTGCAAGAGGGGCAGATCAACATTTGTCCCACCGATATAAGGGCCTTTCCACCCCATCCTCTGACATGGCAGATACGCCGTTTTGTTGGGGGGCTGAGTGTAGGTCCGCCCGTGTTGCTGGTACACGTCGATTTTGCGACACGCCAGGCTTCCGGAGGCTAGTGGTCTTTTCAAACAATGAGTTGCCTAGAACTGGTGGTCAGACCGTGCTCCCCCTCATGAAGACAGCGCGGCTTGTCGGCGCAGCATTTTCGCCTGCGGGCTGCGAGTCGACTTCTCCGTCCCTTTTCGCGAGGAGCCACGGCCGGTACGAAAAAGCTGAAGGCAGCGGTTTCGTGTACGACCGCGCGCGGCCCACTCATGGCAAGGCACACAGTGAATGTCTATGTACTATTTTGTACATAACTACGCACGTCTGTGTGCTTAAGTAAAATTATGCACAAAATTGTGCATGGCTATGCACTAATATATGCATAATTATGCACAATTTTGTGCATAATTTCAGTAAGCACACAGACGTGCATAGTTAAGTACAAAATAGTACATAGACAATAGACATCTACCGTGCAAACATTCCTCGTGGGCCTCCTAAAACAACTAGTATGAAAAGTACCTGACCGCTTACTTTTCCTCCAGCTCCCGATTACGATAGAAACGATGCTGGCTGAGGCTTAGGCTTGAACGCAGAACAAACGTGAATGTCGAGCGTTAATTTGTAATGTCCCGTTTTATAGAGTTGTTCGCCTTTGTACGGGAGAAGAAAGGTCTGGGAAATTACGAGGGACTGTTGAGGAGAAACCGTATGCGGTAGTTTATCTCTAAAGCCTTAGACCTTTTGTGCACTGCAAGGTGCACGATTGTAATTCTCCACCATGATGTGATAGTTGGCAATGGACCATCGGTAAATTTGCAGCTGTGCACCATTGGCCTGTTCGGTACACCTACTAAGCCTCGCCCTGGAATCCGGAGGCACCTTCACCATTTCCTCTTGCTTCGCTAAGGGACGGTCCTTCCATTCTAGACCGCAAGGTGTTTTGACTCGTGCTTGCGCAGTGCAGTAAGTCCACTACCCTGACCGGTTGGAGACGAGCAACAAGAACGTACCTTTTCTCGGTCCTTCAAGAAAGACGCACATCTTTTGCACCTTAGACGCGTTCCATTCCTGCAGGCATGGGTTACGCCGCGGATGTCGCTGTGAGCGCGGTCCGCGTCCTACTGCTCCTGGTGATGGTGCCGGAGGCCTTCGCCGCATCGGGCTTCATCCGCAGTTCGCGGTACGGCAGTAACATCGAAGCTTGTGTAACTAAGCCTTCACATACCAGATTGGCACACTTCCTTATCCCTGCTTGTACACCATTATTGAACACTGTGTCATTGAGCTATAGTTTAATTTAGTGCGGTTGTGTCAGTACTGTGAAGTTACACAGTTCGACGGTCCATTGGAATAACGTCCTAAGTTTCGTGGCGCTCGCCGAAACAGCCTTAGTGTGGGGACGAAGTTAGAAACGTCCTAAGTGCGACGCCGCTGCTAGAAAACGTCCTAAAGACCTATGCTGTAGCACAGAGCTTAGGACGTTTCTCTCAAAGGCGTCGCACTAAGGACGTTTCTAACCTCGTCTCTACACTGAGGATGTTTCGGCGTGCGTAGCGTCACGAAACTTAGTACGGTATTCCAATGCAATGGCCCGTCGAGTTGTAACAGGGAAGTTTCACGATTTCATAATATGTGTAGTTTTTGTCTCGCAATCTCTTGCGTGTGCGAGCTGAGCAGTTAATGTGTAACTTCACCTCGTCAAATAAGATTATTGTATAACTAGGGGCACGTGACCTTTTTTTTGGAGGTGGGTCACGTGATTGGCTGAGCGTTAGAAAGCGTTTAGTCAAAATCCTGAGTGTTATAGCTGCTTGGGGGAGGAATAGGGGGTTGCACTTCATTTAACCTAACCGAAAATACCCTATGTGGACCCTGGGTCACATGTCACCTCAATCCATGGTTTTTCTTCGAAACTGGTCAAGCTTTGCCGGCCTGAAGGTTCCGGCAGCGTGCCAGCCTCTGGGCGAAAATATTCTAAGTCCCAGAAAAGCCCAAACCTTAGGGCCGAAAAACAAAATACGTCAAAAACGGTCGGAAAGTGGTTTTTTGGTCTCCTGGTGGTTTCCTGACACTTTTCTGAAAAAAAAAAAATGAAAAATTTGAAAATTTTTCCGAAATTTTCCAAGTTGTATGCTATAAATCTTGAATGGATCGAACGAATTTGACCAAATTCAGCATTTTGCAAGGAAACATAATGGGGAAGAAGCCCTCAAGGTCGGTGGCCCGTGCGTCAAACCGTTTCCGAGCTCTCGTGCGCACAGACAGACAGACACACACACACACGGCAACTTTAATTTGACCCCAGTCAGGACATGGGCTTTCGCTAACGCTCAGCCAACTAGCGACTGAACAGTCGCTAGTACCTTCCCTGTTACACATTGCAAGGTGTGCGAGTGCAACTGTGCGGCTCTTATTTTACATTGAAAGTGTGAAACTTCAGCACTCACTGACAGTTTCCAGTGTGTAACAGGGAAGTTGGCGTCCACGCGATTTCTTTTGGGTATCTGTTACACAATCTACGATGCGTGGTAGCAACACCACATTCCCGTTGTGAGTTGCGGCAGCTACAACCTCTTGCATGCACAGGAACGCGCAAGTGGTGCAGTCCAGAGACATCTCCTCTGAAGTATGGGAATAGCTTTTTCTTTGAAAGCATCACCTAGAACTGGACAACTACACTCTAAATCTGGGTGTGAAGCAGTTGTACGCTTTGAAGCGTACAGCGCCAAAAACTGTACACCCCGTGTGTACAGTCACTGCACACCCCCTGCAAATGCATGGGAGAGCCTACCCCTTGGTCACAGGGCGTGTGTAGACACGGGGATAGGCTTTTCCTTGCCATTTGCAGGGGGTGTGCAGTAACTCCCTGTACAAGGATTTCGGTGCGATCCGGTGCGATCCCGGTGCAGACTCGGTGCGAACCCGGTGCGAACCCGGTGCGATTCCCGGTGCGATCCCGGTGCGATCCCGGTGCGAACCCGGTGCGATCCCGGTGCGATCCCGGTGCGATCCCGGTGCGATCCCGGTGCGGATCCCGGTGCGATCCCGGTGCGATCCCGGTGCGATCCCGGTGCGATCCCGGTGCGATCCCGGTGCGATCCCGGTGCGATCCCGGTGCGATCCCGGTGCGATCCCGGTGCGATCCCGGTGCGATCCCGGTGCGATCCCGGTGCGAACCCGGTGCGATCCCGGTGCGATCCCGGTGCAGACTCGGTGCGAACCCGGTGCAGTCCCGGTGCAGACTCGGTGCAGACCCGGTGCAGAGTCGGTGCAGTCTCGGTGCAGACTCGGTGCAAACTCGGTGCGCGGCCTATCGGCCGTCCGTCGCCGGAGCGCCGTGGCAGCTGATGACCAGTCGTGCAGCAGAGTGAGGAGGCACGGGGACGCGCTTAGGTGAGGGGTGAGGGGAGGCGAGGGATGGGGAAAGTAGCTTCGGGCAGGGCTTCGGCGAGCTCGAGGGCTCGGCTCAAGCAATGTCGGTTTCCCGAACATGTGCCGAATGCTGCGGAGCCGAGCCGGGGCCGACGGAGTCGGGCTCGGGCTCGGTACGACGTGTTGTGAGGAAAGCGAGGTCCGAGAGAAGGCATACTGCCCTTTTTAATTGGAAATTAATGTCAGTCCGTTCTGGAAGCAAAATTACGTTTTCAGGAGGTTCCGTTGTGACGTGGTGTTTTCCGTGGAGTGTCCTTTGAAAGTGCCGAACGAATGTTTCGTGTTACGATGCCAATGTTTACGTCCCTTAACCTAAATAGCATATCGTGATAACTTTCTCTTCCTCTTTCCCTATGATCATTGCTTGTAATGCTAGCTTGAAAAGCTTGCCTAATTTTAGTTGCTTGTGGCTAGCCGACGGTGTGTGCGTGCAACAAGGGTGCATCCATATTGAGCCCACCCACAAGGCACCAACTAGACGCGTCTTTGTTGCACGCACTTGTCTCATAGAAAAGCTTCTCCCTCTTTTTTCTGGCTTTGAACTGATATGCCTCTCCTTTTTTTGCTTTGTATGTTTTCACAGGTTTAGTTTGGCTTGCCTTTTAACTCATGCATGCCTTGCAGTAGCTGTCCCCATCACCCAGAGCTTGCTTCGAGTGTGCTCGCACAGAGGAACTACCAGGCCCAGGCAGACATGAAGATGCAAGAAAAATATCCGTCACTAGCCCAGGGTGAGTTATTTATTGATTTTTGACATTCCAGTTCACTCCAATGATCTCTGTGATATCTCAAGCTGACTGAGGAGCCCAAGGCTTTCCTTTCCAATATTTTAATTCTCTTGTACACTCTTTTGATTGCAGTCATCAGATCAGCAATGCCATCACAACCTCTGTGAGCCGCAGCCAAGATTTTAGTTTGCAAACAAGACCAATCCTTTTGAGCTCGTGCCTTTAGTTTGTCCATGCTTCACTACATCCAGGAACTAGGTTGTACCCAGTGTAATCTAGTGCACCGAAAGTTGCATCCCTTGAAGCAAGATTAGTTATTGTTCCATAGATTTTAATTGAGGTCAGTTACACAAGTGAGGCGTCAAATTAGTCAGTGATAGTGAGTGCGAGGGACTGAATCACATTTAGTGTTCAAGAGGCTCAGTGTTAATGTGTGGGATCAAAGTGCCAAGCTTTCGAGAACTACCTCAAATCAAATCAAGAATCAAGATAAATGTTTGCGTGGCTTTAAGTTTTAGTTCATCAATACTGCAATCATAAAGTGGTGATAAGTTGTACAAAGTGTCTTTTTATTCTTTTGTGCAAGATTATTGACTTCCATAGACTGTCATCAAGTCATTATGAATAACCTCAAGATTGTAAATTAATGTATGGAGTGTTTGAGAGTCTGTTTGGATAAATACATGACCAATTACAGAATCAAAGCGAGTTCCCTTTCTCTCTTCCTTTCACGTCCATGGTGCAACTGCAGACTCTGCATTTCATATGATAATTGTCTTGGCTCCTGACTCAATGAGAATCACAGGCGGTCCTGTTGACTTAACTTTTAATCAGGATTTGGCCACTTGCACTCAGCAAGGAAAATAGTCTTGAATTGATTCTGATAGAAGGGATTGGTGCACGTGAAGTGATGAAGCAGGCAGGAGAGGGGCAACACAGATACAACACACTATCTTCAAGAAAGTAGATTTAATTCTTTTCAACTGAATGTGAGGGCTAACATAAACTTGTTGCGCAATCAGGATACAAAATTTATCTAATTAACCCTTCTCTTTTGGTACGGTAAATACAAAAGAACTTCCGTCAGGGCTGAAACTGAAGTTGCTTATGGGAACCTGGAGTGTAGAAGAAGAAACCTTTGCCTTTTTCCGTTTCTGGATTGGTTCATTGTTTCGAAGTTTAATGGCCCTGGCTTCCTTTTCTTAGATCTGTCTCTTTTCGCCTGCCTGCAGTGCTCATATATCCAAAATATAACAGTTTTTTGAGTTGTTTTGAACTTGGCATCAAGCCTTCTAATCAAGTAATCTGAAAGAGAATTGTATACACAATCATTAACAAAATCTATGAGCACATGATTTGGAAATGCTGAAGTTGGATGCAGCAATTATTTACCTCTGATAGATCTTGAAATACTGTCAGGAATATTCTGTTTTGTTACTTGTTTATGTAATGTCTTTGGAATCAGTAAATCTACTATTATATTACAGACTTCCCGGGGGGATTTCATTGTTTCTGCTGTACCATCATTTTTGCCAGATTTTTCTGGAAGCGTCCCCTTTGCAGTAATTGCAGGCAGGCTGGAGTAGTCCCCAGAAAGTATGAACACTGGCTCAGTGCTTATCAGAGCAATCTGAAACACAAAGTAACATATAATTTTTTTAAAATTTATTTTTTAAAGATAAAATGTATGGTTTTTTATTGATATTTTCTTTACCTTGCCTGGTGCTGTTTTGAAGCACTCTAGGTCCTTAAATACTTCCTCAATATGGCTTTCTTGCGCTGTTTGGGGTTCTTTGTTTTCTTTATTGTTTTGATTATTGTCACAAGTTACCTATGGTAAGGAAATACATTGTATTTCAGAGTTCAATATTAATAACAAGATTACTTTAAGTAAATTTTTATTGCTCCCAATGAAGGGGTAAGTACTCACTCTATGTTCTGAGACAGCTTCACAACTTTTAGCAAAAACTGAATTTTTCCTGGTGACGCTGTGAGAATGAGAGAGAGAGAGTTTAATTTTTGAACTATGCCTCTGCCTTTGAATGAATAGAGAAATTGGCTGAATAATAAATTGTAAAATCTCTCACCATCTTTCATTGTTGTTATCAGGGGACAGTCAGTGTCCTTTGACGGACACTGCCAGCCTGAGAACAAGCCAGATAAATCAGGAAAGTTTTCTAAAGTCATCATTTGATGATTGCTGAGAGCCAACTTTGATCACTTTTGGAATTGCAGAAGAGGAATTAGTGATCGTGTTTTCAGTAAGGACAATGTCCTCCACTACAACAGGAATTTCTGTGGCTAGATCTGGTAAAAATTATTTTGTTAAAACATGATCTCAAAACCATTTGTCAAAGAAATTAAACTAGTAGCATGAGAGTGTAGGGATCTTTATTACCACAGATGATGGACTGAGAGCTGTTGTCTGGGAGTGATTCAATATTGGATGGGGGGCTGGCATTATGAACTTTTGTGGGGTCCAAGGAAGGGGATTCAGAGACTTCTTTTGAAGCAGCATTTTCAACAAAGTTGCTTGGTTCTGATCTGTTAAAAATATATAGTTCTAAATTTATCTCAATAACCATCCATCAAAGAAATGAAAGAAATAGAATGAGAGTGTGGGGATTCGTACCATCAGAGCAGGTCGCAGTAGAGGAGGCACTCTTCAATAAAGACACAATCTTGGTTTGGGAGCAGATATTTAAATCCGCGTTCCATAGGTTTTCCTTTTTTGCTGCTTCTTGCCCTCGAACTGCCTCCTGGACTATACGCTTTTCAGCCATTTTCTCAGGTGATACCTCATCAAAATCCACAATCCCATCTTTGGTTAATGGTAAATATGTAAAGAAATCAATATCATCTGCAAAACAGAAAGAAAACAGGAAAATGCATATTTACTCTTGAACTGCTAGAAATGTCATAGGGATAGGAGCTACTACTTACGTCCAAGCTGAACTAGGAATGCATCATATTTTTGCATTTTATCCTTTGCATTCTGTCTAGTTAAAAGGGTTTGAGTCGCAGGGATTGGGGGCCTTGCAGCGACCCCCAACGACTCTATCTTTTTTGATGATATGTTTAGACTCCACAACTCCCTTGGTCTTGTCATCATAGAGGACAAGAGCATATTGTTCACCAGGAGAGGTAGAATCGTCCGTTACGACATCTTTACCACGATTAGTGCCCCTACTGGAGGCCCTTGACTTCCTAGGATTCGACATTTATCCAACGATCACTTGAATTGATAAGCAACTTGTACAAATCACTCACTGATCCGTTACCGCTAGCTTTTGGTTTAAGCGGGTAGAAAACTTGCCAACCTACGAAAAAAAAAAAAGGAAAAGACTCGCTGTCTTTGGAACTGCCAAAATAATGTTAGAAAGAAGCCAAAAAGAAAAGTACGAGAACCATGTAGTTTTTTGTTTTTTCGCGTGTTTTATTTCTAACACACCTCTCCCCTTTATTTCTTGAGGATTTTGGTGGAACTTCAAACCTGCAGGCGTAGATCGGGAGTGCTTATTGGTCCGAGCCCGGGCTGTAGCTTTGGCCTGCACCAATCACCGGGTACCTCGCACATATGCATCGACAGTGCAGTCCAAGTTGAAGTCACAAGTTTCAGTGTCCAAGTCCTGAGAGTTGCTAAGAGTTCTGTACTATTCTACTTACGGACTAGATTAGGCTCGCTAGATTAGATTCAACACTGATAATTGTAGCAGGCTACCGTGAAGGGGTGCGGACAATTTTTTTCCCGGATTTTGTGCTAGGCTTTAAGTTATCACCTTAAGCTTTTAACAGTTTAACATTTCTGAGGTAAGCCAAAGTCCTGGGACAACTTCCTTTCTATGATTTTACATTTTATGAAATGATTGCAATGCACTTATTTAATTCTGAAAAATTACAGGTCAAGACCGTGCACAAACGATGGAGGAATCACCAGGAGGAAATAACAAGAGGAAACAATCGGATATTTCAAGCTGTGAAGGTAAGGTGGAAGGGTTATGGTGATCAAAATATACACCACACATTTTAAGCTAATGTGGCGACCCCCTCTTAAAATTAGTGGTGTATTGTCTTGTAACTTTTATAAATTAATTATTTGGTCATTCCAGGCAGTCCAGAGTCATTGGATCATTATCAGATGCATGCAGGACTCCTCCTTTAAAACGGACACCACCTGAGCAGAATTTTCATCAGCAGCATCAGGCTGTTCATTAACTCATCAATCAATCACTCCTGAGGTTCAGTCAACTCCAGAAATTGAAACCACTCCAGTTGTATCAGCATCAGGAGCATCAGGGAGTGCATCACCACAAGGGTCATCAATTCACTCTCTGTCTGAGCCTGTGCAGAGATTGAGCTCCGAAGATCCGTATTGGAACCCTGATCCTGATGAGGTAGATCTCCCTCGGGCTCCAACCCCTGAATTACAAGAACCACAATGGCTCCCCTTTGATTTTCATCTGCCTGATGCTGCACCTGAAGACTTTGATGAAGATGAAGAGGAAGTGGAGAGCGATGTTGATGAGGATGAAGATTGGGACCAAGATAGATGGAAGCCTTTATACTCAGGTGCACCCATTAAATTGCATGAGTCCATGGTCTCTATCTTGACCTTATCATTGAAATACTCTTTATCAGGCCAGCTACTTCATAGCATATTGCAATTATTGATCTTCATCTTCCCAGAGAAGGAAATGTATTTAAAAAGTCTTTGTTTTTATTTAAAAAGTACTTTTCTTCCATTAAAGGAAGTTTTGCCTATGAGTATTTTTGCTCGAAGTGCTATGCCAAATGTGAAAGGAAGGTGGGATGTGAAAAGTGTCATGCCAAACTGTGTTGCTTGGTCAAGCTTCCTTTGAAACCGCAACTTCAGGCTATGTTCAAGCGGAAAGATTTCTTCTCCAAACTTACTCCGCTATCATCAAGAATGAGTGCAGAAGGCATGCGTGATGTCTATGATGGAAAATTGTATAAAGACCATGTTGAGCAAAAAATTATTCAGGACAGACCAAATTATCATGGTCATTGTATTGGGATGGGGCCAATAAGTTTGGCTCCTCAAAGATGTCTGTGTGGGACTGTGCAGGCTAGCATCAATGAGCTACCATTTTCTGAGAGATACAAACTAGAAAACCTGATAGTGCCAGCCTTGTGGTGTGGGCCTGTCAAACCTTACGCCAATCTCGTGCTAGACAGTTTATACCCTGACTTTAAAGAAGTTCGAGAGGGTGTTGATATTGAAATTTATGGTCAGGGAATGCAAAAGGTTTCTTGTACCATTATTAGTGTTCAAGGAGATGGCCCTGCAAGAGACCTTTGGCTCAACAAAGTCTTACACAATGGTGAATATGCTTGCCCTAAGTGTCTTCAGAAAGGACAACCAAGGCAAGGCTTTCCAGGTGTCCGAAATTTCCCATTCAAACCTGAAGAGATGATTGAGAGAGATTCTGAAACATTTGAAAGGCATGGCAAACTTGCTGCTCATTTGAAACATGATTATTATGGTTTGCATGGCCCTACCTCTCTAAGCAATATATGCGCTGATGTTGTCAGAGGCACTCAACTGGACTCTATGCACCTGGTATTTGGGGGAGCAGCTAAAACCAACATAAAATTCTTCATTGATTCTAGCTACAGTAAGCTAGCATGCAATGTTACAAAATTAGAGAAGCATATTATCGACCAAAGACTTTTGAGCATAATACCACCCCACTTCCTGACGAGGGTGCCATTGGGAATATGTGACATAGGTATATGGAAGACAGCTATGCACAAAAATGTGGAGCTATATTTTGGCCCTCCAGTGTTCCAAGGAGTCATAAAACAACATTATTTTCTTACATTACTGTACTCTTGTGGCTGCCATTCAATTCCTTAATGCTGATTGTGTCACTGCGGAAGCTCTTACCAAGGCTAAGTTGTTGCTGGAGAGGTATGTCAAGTTCTTTCGAGATTTGTTTGGGCTGGACCCAATGACTTTGACATTCCATCTCTTGTTGCACCTTGTGCAACTTGTAGAAGAGCATGGTCCACTATTTGTTTCCTCCTGCTTTGGCCAAGAAAGAGTTAATGGTGAAGTCCTCAAATTAGTGCATGGTACTAGGTATGCTGAAATGCAAATTGCAACATCTGTGCAAACAAGCTTCAGTTTACATGACATCATCGAAGACCTTCCAGAAGGAAATATCAAGACCTTTTGTACTGGATTGCAAAGAAAAACCCACAAGTGCAAAAGCTTTAAGGTGGGTGATGATACTATTATTGGGAGATGGAAAGGCATTCCCATAATACCGGACTATTTGAATGAAGCTGTTACATCCCTGATGCTAGTCCACCCATCCTCAAAAGTCACCTCTTTTGACTGCCTCAGAAGATTTAAAGTGCTTTACACTGCTGAGTCTTACAAGAGATCTAAAACCAGGGACTCAAGTTCCATAGAATATTATGATGAAAACTCAGAAAAACATGTTGGGCTTCTGAAAATTTTTCTTAGAGTATCTGATTGTGCCTGTGTCGAGTGTGACTGTAGCTCAGAGCTGTTTGCAGTTGTGGAGAAAGTAAGAGAGGTGGAAAAATTTCCAACTCTTGTACCTGACATCTTCATCCCCAACATTTGTAGGTATGAAAAGGAAAACATTTTCATTTTAATTCCACATCCAGGCTCCTCTCAGTTTGTGTCAAGATGGTTATAAATTCAAAATTATTCATTGCAAAAAGATGTAATAGTGCTGAAGTAGAGTAAGACTATACAGTGTTAGGTTTATGCTTGACATGAAAATAGAGCTACATAAATACTGTACTGTCAAATTATGTAAATTGATTCTCTTCTATATATTAATTGGAGTGTCTGATGTAATTGCAGCATCTCTCTCTTGTAATTGAGATTGTAATTGTCAAATAATACATTTCTTTGTAGGTTATTTGCTATTTGATTTATATTTATATTGTACATAAAGGTAAATTATTCTCACGATTTGTGGTTTAACTTGCTAATGTTTCAGTTGAATTTAAAGTAATTTACATCATATTTAGAAGAACCAATCTTGTTTTTGGGGGCTCATCTACGTATTAATAACATGTCTTTGGAATTCTGTGAAACATCTGTTCCAGTTGCCAGTTCCCCTCTTCTGGTAGCTTTTAATCTTTTTATAAAGTAAGATACTGTGAGTTGGTCTGTCATGCTGCCTGCATGATGTTGCCTTTTGTTTCAGAGGTTTTAACCCAAACTGTAAAGGGAAAGGGAAAGTTAATTATGATCCAAAATGTGGCCATTTAAATGACCTTTTGCTTGAATTTTTAAATCTTGTCTCTAATCCTAAAAGAGTCATGAAAATGGTTTGATTTCCAACCATTTACTGCTTATAATCTTGCCAAACAAAGTGATATTTTTTGGAAGTGTATATATGACTGACTGCTGGTAATGATTTCTCTCCTACTTCATTATAACACTGTTGCAAGCCTTCAGTATCTGTTCAGACATGTTAAACTCTTACTAACTTGTTCAATAGATTATGTCTAAATTGCCATTCAATGTTCATGTAAATGCCCAGAAATTTTCCCCAACTAGATGGCATCTGGTGGTGTCAACTTTCTCCCTTACCACATGCTTGTCATTTGTCCTGTATCCTTCCCTGTTAGGAACTTGACCTGGTGGCATGAATCGTATGATGTAATGTAATACGTATCATTAATTAGCAGGTGATTTTGTATGTGTAGTTGTCAAATCGATTCATGTGGACAAATTAAGCCTTAATCATTTTGTTTGCATAGGAAGTATCAGGGCGTGTGTTGTCTTTAATGTCCATGTAAATCCAATGCCTCTTTTTGACTGAGACACAATGCGTATTGCCTTTTGGTCATCAGGATTTTATTAGAGGAATAATATTATTGGCAGACAGTCAGGACCAGTAGAAACCTGAGAGGACATGCCTATGAAATTCCTGTAGTCTCAAAAATTCAGCATTATTTCTTCAAAGACACCCCATTAAATTCATGTGAACTATTTTTTCCTCATTAGAAATGAGAAGAATTTAAAGCCTTCACTTTGTCAGATTGACAAGTGATAAGAGAAAGGTTAATTAGATAAATTTTGTCTCCTTCTGATTGCAACAAGTTTATGTCACTAATTTCACTCTTAGCCCTCACATTCAGTTGAAAAGAATTAAATCTACTTTCTTGAAGATAAGTGTGTTGTATCTGTGTTGCCCCTCTCCTGCCTGCTTCATCACTTCACGTGCACCAATCCCTTCTATCAGAATCAATTCAAGACTATTTTCCTTGCTGAGTGCAAGTGGCCAAATCCTGATTAAAAGTTAAGTCAACAGGACCGCCTGTGATTCTCATTGAGTCAGGAGCCAAGACAATTATCATATGAAATGCAGAGTCTGCAGTTGCACCATGGACGTGAAAGGAAGAGAGAAAGGGAACTCGCTTTGATTCTGTAATTGGTCATGTATTTATCCAAACAGACTCTCAAACACTCCATACATTAATTTACAATCTTGAGGTTATTCATAATGACTTGATGACAGTCTATGGAAGTCAATAATCTTGCACAAAAGATAAAAAGACACTTTGTACAACTTATCACCACTTTATGATTGCAGTATGATGAACTAAAACTTAAAGCACACGCAAACATTTATCTTGATTCTTGATTTGATTTGAGGTAGTTCTCGAAAGCTTGGCACTTTGATCCCACACATTAACACTGAGCCTCTTGAACACTAAATGTGATTCAGTCCCTCGCACTCACTATCACTGACTAATTTGACGCCTCACTTGTGTAACTGACCTCAATTAAAATCTATGGAACAATAACTAATCTTGCTTCAAGGGATGCAACTTTCGGTGCACTAGATTACACTGGGTACAACCTAGTTCCTGGATGTAGTGAAGCATGGACAAACTAAAGGCACGAGCTCAAAAGGATTGGTCTTGTTTGCAAACTAAAATCTTGGCTGCGGCTCACAGAGGTTGTGATGGCATTGCTGATCTGATGACTGCAATCAAAAGAGTGTACAAGAGAATTAACATATTGGAAAGGAAAGCCTTGGGCTCCTCAGTCAGCTTGAGATATCACAGAGATCATTGGAGTGAACTGGAATGTCAAAAATCAATAAATAACTCACCCTGGGCTAGTGACGGATATTTTTCTTGCATCTTCATGTCTGCCTGGGCTGGTAGTTCCTCTGTGCGAGCACACTCGAAGCAAGCTCTGGGTGATGGGGACAGCTACTGCAAGGCATGCATGAGTTAAAAAGGCAAGCCAAACTAAACCTGTGAAAACATACAAAGCAAAAAAAGGAGAGGCATATCAGTTCCAAAGCCAGAAAAAAGAGGGAGAAGCTTTTCTATGAGACAAGTGCGTGCAACAAAGACGCGTCTAGTTGGTGCCTTGTGGGTGGGCTCAATATGGATGCACCCTTGTTGCACGCACACACCGTCGGCTAGCCACAAGCAACTAAAATTAGGCAAGCTTTTCAAGCTAGCATTACAAGCAATGATCATAGGGAAAGAGGAAGAGAAAGTTATCACGATATGCTATTTAGGTTAAGGGGACGTAAACATTGGCATCGTAACACGAAACATTCGTTCGGCACTTTCAAAGGACACTCCACGGAAAACACCACGTCACAACGGAACCTCCTGAAAACGTAATTTTTGCTTCCAGAACGGACTGACATTAATTTCCAATTAAAAAGGGCAGTATGCCTTCTCTCGGACCTCGCTTTCCTCACAACACGTCGTACCGAGCCCGAGCCCGACTCCGTCGGCCCCGGCTCGGCTCCGCAGCATTCGGCACATGTTCGGGAAACCGACATTGCTTGAGCCGAGCCCTCGAGCTCGCCGAAGCCTGCCCGAAGCTACTTTCCCCATCCCTCGCCTCCCCTCACCCCTCACCTAAGCGCGTCCCCGTGCCTCCTCACTCTGCTGCACGACTGGTCATCAGCTGCCACGGCGCTCCGGCGACGGACGGCCGATAGGCCGCGCACCGAGTTTGCACCGAGTCTGCACCGAGACTGCACCGACTCTGCACCGGGTCTGCACCGAGTCTGCACCGGGACTGCACCGGGTTCGCACCGAGTCTGCACCGGGATCGCACCGGGATCGCACCGGGTTCGCACCGGGATCGCACCGGGATCGCACCGGGATCGCACCGGGATCGCACCGGGATCGCACCGGGATCGCACCGGGATCGCACCGGGATCGCACCGGGATCGCACCGGGATCGCACCGGGATCGCACCGGGATCGCACCGGGATCGCACCGGGATCGCACCGGGATCGCACCGGGATCGCACCGGGATCGCACCGGGATCGCACCGGGATCGCACCGGGACTGCACCGGGATCGCACCGGGATCGCACCGGGATCGCACCGGGATCGCACCGGGTTCGCACCGGGATCGCACCGGGATCGCACCGGGATCGCACCGGGATCGCACCGGGATCGCACCGGGATCGCACCGGGTTCGCACCGGGATCGCACCGGGATCGCACCGGGATCGCACCGGGATCGCACCGGGATCGCACCGGGATCGCACCGGGTTCGCACCGGGATCGCACCGGGATCGCACCGGGATCGCACCGGGATCGCACCGGGATCGCACCGAAATCCTTGTACAGGGGCTGTACGCATGAGGTGTACAGTTTTTGGCGCTGTACGCTTCAAAGCGTACAACGGCTTTACACCCAGATTTAGTGTACCTATGATTGGTCTTCATAGGGACCGTACATCGCCTACATCGACCACATCAGGCCTTGCGACGGCTTGGACGCACAGGCGAACTGGTTTTACCTCAGAATCTCTCACTTCAAGCCTACGAGGCCCATGGATAAGCAGATCTGGAACGGCTTCGCAAACGCCTCCGACACTTTTGACGACTCGTGGTGGGTACGTTGACGTTTCAACTGACTGTACTTGGTCGTATCAGACGCATGCCATTCTGCCACCATCCGTCCAAAAGTTAGCGGCTGAGCGATTAGCGAAGCCCTCACTTGGACGGTGCAAAATGCCATTTCTGTCTGTCTGTCTGTCTGTTTGTCCACACGATAACTCGAGAACGAAATGAGCAAGAGGGCTTAAATTTTATGTGCTCACTCTCCTTCATAATGGCAAGGACCCTATTGATTTGGAGCTTTATCGGTTCAAGGAAACCTTGACTTTTTGACAGACTTCATTAATATAATATGAAAAAAAAAAAAAAAATCAAAATTTTCGAAAAGTGAAAATTTGACCCAAAAGTCTCCAAATGACTTGAAACGTCGAGAAAACACAAAATTTTCGCTCTCCGGTAGAAATTTTTTCTGTGCATAGGTTTCGACTTACTTTGGAGTTCAAACTTGCCATAGATGCGGGTAGGCTTTGGACTCGTGGTGGTTAGGTTAGGGTATTTTAGGTTTGGTTATTTAGGTACCACAGCAACACCTCTACTGCCAATTCTATCGCGAAGCCTCTTACGGGTTCATAAGTCCGGTCACGTACTCCTAGTTTACCCAAATTTTGCCCCTGATTTCGATAATTATCACCGTTTTTAAACCAAATATGGAAGAGTGCCCTGAAGCAGTCCCAATGGAATGGGAAAGGACTTGCAGCGTGAGCAAGAGGTGGGTGATAGGGGTCTTTCATGACCCTCTCATCTGGTATGTGAGAGCCGGCGTAGAGGATAGGATACCACGATACCTTTCGCCGGCAACCAGATCAGAAAACAAAGCTACGTTACAAGATTCCCATTTTTCATGAGATTGCGTTGCACGCTTGTGGAACTGACGGTGACGGTGGAGTAGTGGATTTTAACGGGTGCGTGCAACAAAGCCCGCATCTGCATTAACCCCGCCAACAAAGGCGTATCTGCAATGTTCACGTATAGGAGATACGCCTTTTTTGGCAGGCCAAAGGCGCTTATCCGCCTTTGTTTCACGCACCCGTCGCTAGATCCGCGTGGTGATGGACGTGAACAGCGGCAACGCCTGGAAGGAAAACGCGTTCGTCTTCAACTTCCCGCGCAGCGGCTGCAGCAGGGCGCGCGAGCAAATCCCGCATGATCTGCAGTTCCTGTACCCCGCTAAGGACAAGCCGTGCGCCATCGTCAAGGTACCGGCAAGACCCGCGTGACTGCTTCAGAAATCCTACGGAGTTACGTGGGTCCTCCTCGGAGACAGCGATTCACGAACCGTGGCGGGACCACGTTCATACAAGCAAGCAATTCTCCGGGATTTGGACAAAACTACGTAACTGCATAGGGAAACCCATAGTAGATACGTAGTTTTGTCCGAATCCTGGAGAATTGTATGGTCTGCCGAGCACCGTCGACCCTGCTCCACGGTCGGTCGCCGCGGGCCGCGGCCCGTTGCCGGAATTCGACGGGGCGAAAATTGGGGAGCCGCGAGCCGGAGAGAAGGTTCCGTCCGGGACTGCTATGACGCGTATGTCCTTGGGCATGAGCTCCGTTGTGCAAGAAAAGAGAGGTTGAACGGAAGCATCGGGCCTCCGTAGAACGAAGTCCGATCTCCTCTGAGTCGAGTAGCTTCTTGCTTATGTGCCATGAGTTACGCGGGTTCGAGAAAGCATCGGGGTTATTTGTTGCACGGAGGCATCGGACCGACTGGTGTTTCAAAAGCAGGGCGTCCGGAAGCTGGTCAACAAGTATCTGTTCAGCTGGATTTCCGCCACTTCCGGGTCATGCCTTCCGACTACCACTACTTCCGGATTGCCTGTGTAGGGCGTCTACAAGTTTGATAACATGTCTGTGCAGCTGGATTTCCACCTCTTCCGGGTCATGCCCTACGGCTACCACTACTTCCGGATTGCTTTGTGTCTTCCAATGCAGGGCGTCTACAAGTTCGACAACAGGTCTATCCAGCTGGATTTCCACCACTTCCGGGTCATGCCTAACGGCTACTACCGCTTCCGGCTCGCCGGAGCGCCTCGTGGCCATGAGCGGCCCTCCTTGTGCACCTGCGTCACGTGCCACATACCGAAGCCACCCTAGGATGGCGCATTGTGCGATGTCCCCGAGCGACGTGTGCGAGCAACAAGGGCGGATCTACATTAGGCCCGCCAACAAAGGCATATCTGCTATCCGTTAGGATGGCAGATGTGCCTTTGTTGATCCACCTTTGTTGCACGCACACGTCGCGTGGAACAAAGTAAGTCCGATCTCATTTGAGTTTCAAGGAACTTCGTGCCTCGTTCGAGAAAAGTTCGGACTTTCTTGCACGGAGGTAATCGATCTGAGCTCGGAATTGAGGCGTTCGAAACAGTAAGACCTTCTAAGTTTTCAAAATATATAATAGCCGCAAAGCACCTAAGGTTCCTTTCTTGCTTTCTCTCGGAGAAAGCAAGGTATTGTAATGTTGGCGCCTCCTCGGTGTAGAATGGAAGTCCACGCGATGTCCCCACAGAACAGTGCAAAGCTTTATTCTCGGGGTTACAAGATAGCACACGTCTAACTAGGGCGAGAGCCAGCACTAGACTGCCCGCCCTGCTCTCTGGGGCGACCCGGCGGTCCTCTCCTACAATGCCACTCTAGTGAGAGCCACACTGTAGCAGGGGAGCGGCTGTCAGAGCCGGTATCGCGAGGCTGTACGAGGGGAGCAACACTACACTCCATCCCTCCTCGGGCCCCCAGGGAGCTGCGTATGCACGAGCCCTCCATTTGGAGCCGACGACTAGGAAAAACCCGGAGGAGAAACAACACTAGCCGACCCGTGCATAACGCCATACATGCACACCACACACGCTTGATAGAAGTTCGACGATCGTAGTTGGTCTCGAGGGTCTGGATGACAGCGTCTCGGCCTGCAGCTGTAGGTCGGTGTTGTAGGTCTCGGGGGTCTGGACGACGGAGTGACATGGGAAGAGTCGTCTACGCGTAGAGTGGCGCAGTCAGGGCGCGACCCGGTGATGAGCGGCGAGCATGGCCGGATGGCCGGGTGGAGATGAAGCATCGGCCTTGAAGTGCCGTGGCGGCCGGACTATGAAACAGGTCAAGACGGGTATCAGCAGCGCGGCATAGAGCGTTCAGAGACACTTGCGTTGCGCGGCATCTGGGCAAGGTGAACTCGTCGCGGGCCTTCCGTGCTTCCTTGAGGACGACGACGATGGTGATCTCCAGATAGTCAGCGTCCCGTCGACAGCGATCCAGAAGTGTAGCCGGAAAAGTAGTCCATCCTCGGGGCAGCACGCGGAGAGCGCGAGCCAGGGAGGCGCGCGGACGCACCGGGAGTACTCTCCAAGCCGGGGGTTGCGGGGCGGCATGAAGAAGCTGCTCGTGGGGCAGATCTTACCGGAGTGTGGCATAATCGCGGTCCGTAGTGGTGGTCCGTCGCGGCTACAAGGTGGTGGCCGTGAAGTGCACTCTTAGCACAACGCTGTCGCCAGCCGGTCGGTAGTACTCCCAAACTCCATCCCTCGCTCGGCGCGGTGTGCGGCGGCGAGCAGGTGGGGCTCCAGTCGGTGGCGCGCTGGACTTCAGGGTGGGAAGCTGCGCCTAGGGAGTCTAGACTGGGGGTTGGAAGCTTGGTTGCACAGGGGCGGGGCGGGCGTGCTTGCCAGCGTAGCGCAGCGCAGGGGCAGGGCGAAAATGCGTGCTTGCCAGCGTGATACAGGGGCAGGGTGACACACACACCAGGATGAGGAACTTTGCATGGGCACAGTGCGCGACGAGTCAAAGGCCAGGTCTGGTCTGCCAAACACATCACTGCCGAGAGGTGCTTCTGCATCTCGTCCTAGAGGATGATGGTTAGTGTTTTCTCACTCGACTTCAGTCACTCTGGACACACCAATCACACTGTCACATTGGTCACACTGCCAGTGGCCGTCAGTCTGGTCCGTCGTTGTAGTGGCCGTCAGTCTGGCCAAGTCCAGTCAGCGCCGCGCCAGGCCCCCGGCCTTTTGCTGGTAGGCCCCCCGGCCTTTTGCAGGTAGGCCCCCCGGCCTAAGTCAGCGCCACGCCAGGTCCCCGGCCTTTTGGCAGCTAGGCCCCCGGCCTATAGCAGCTGGGCCCCCGGCCACAGTGCTCAGGGCACTAGGCCCTCGGGCTGAGCTTGTCTCAAGGCCCCATGCCTATGAGGGCCCGACCCGGGCCCTACGACCGAACGCCAGGCAACACGAGGCCTTCCGATGAGTGGCGGGGGAGGGGCGCGCTCCGTATTTCCGCCAGGCTCGCTCAGCCTCATGGTACGTGGGGCCACCCTCGCTCTCCTCGCTCTGCTCGCTCTGCTGCCAATTTCAGCCAGCACTGGTCCCTCATGCTATCCAAAGAGGCAGCCTTTGAGCCTCCTCCAGGATGCGGGCCCTCTCACCGAGTGAGGGTCTGCATCGTCAGTTAGTTCAGCCATGGTCAGTGTCAGTGTCTCGTCGTACTCAGCGGCTCTCTTGCTGCAGTCATTGGTCACAGCCAAAGTCTCAGCCCAAGCCCCGTTCTCAGCTGAGGCGTCACTCGAGGCGGTGGTCAACAAGGCCGTCAGGTGCTCGTGGGCTTCTCGCGCAGTGAGGCATTGTTGTCGGCGGCAGGGGGGGCCGAACGCACCGGGAACTTGCGGGCGCCGAGCATGGCCTCGGCCTGCGCGTCGCTGAGCAGTGGGGCGGCATGGTTTTCGCAGAGGCGCCTCGGATTTGCGCGTCGACTCCAGGACGAGCGATGTGCAGCGCGGCTGGATGCCGGGAGGGATGCGGCTCAATGGACCGAGTGGCTCGACCAGGGGTTGCTGGAGCGGCACTTGCCGGGCGGTACTCTAGGCTTGAGCGGAGATGGCCAGGGACCGGGGCGACAGACAGAGCAGGCATAGCGGCCGTGGTGGTCGTGGTGGCCGTGACGGTCAGGACGGGCTGGGCCGGGGCAGGGCGCACGACAGGAACCGGAACTCGTGCAGAGGCGTAGCATGGGGTAGCCGGGGTTGCAGGCAGAGCGGCCGTGGTGGCCGTGGTGGCCGTGACGGACATGGTGGGTCCGGGCGGAGGGACGGCACCGGCGGGACAGCAGGCGGCGCTGGCAGGGCTAACCTGGAGGGCCGTGACGAGCGTACTCGGCAAGGGCCTCGTTGAAGGTGATTTTAGAAGCGGGATCGACGGCAGGCGCTGGCAGGACTGCGGTGACGATGGTCTCTGTCGGCATGACGGTCGGATCTCTTGTTGGGACAGCTCGCCGCCAGGTGTCCAGGTTTCTCGCAGATGAAGCAGGTCCTTTCGTTGGGTGAGGGGCAGTCTCGAGAGAGATGGCCGGGCTCGGAGCATTTGAAGCAGAGTCCCTTCTCGCGCGCTTCAGCATGAGAGCGGCTAGGCAGGGCTGCGGCACGTGGCGGTTCAGGGATCGCGGCACGAGGTGGCCGAGGCGGCTCTGAGGCCGAGTAGTTTTCGTCGTGGTGGTTTCGGCGCTGCCACTGCCATAGTTTGACCAAGGTGTTGAAGGCGGCGTCGACGACAGATGCGAAGCCGGAATCGAAGGGAGCCGGATTGACTTGAGGGGCTGGGGCGGCCGAGACGGTCAGTGCGACGGGAGCGGTGAAGGCAGCTGGGGCGGCTAGAGCGGCCGGGGCGGGCACAGTCGGCAGAGGCGGGCACTCATTGTCGTCAGCGTCGCGAGCTTGGCGACACTCCATGGGGTCGTCGTCCTCCTCCTCCACCAACCAGTCGACGGCCGTGACGTAGTCGGTGAACCGCTGACGGTAGCGATAGGCGTCTTGGCGGAGTGTCTCATTCTTCAAGCCGTTGATGAGCGAGTGCAGGAGGAAAGCGGCATTGGCGGGATGGTCCCGCAAAGGCGCCGAAAGACCGTCGGTGCAGCGCTTGCAGGCGGCGGGAGAACGCCCGAATTCCCTCGTTGTCCCTCTGGCGGCACGCATGGCTGAGTGGATGGCCATGCAGCTGGGACGTTCGCCGTACTCGACTAGTAGCGCTTGATCGAGGGCTTGGTAGGAGGTGCGGGTTGCAACCGGAAGAGTAGAGTAGAAGCGGCATACTTCACCTCGCAGGCAGCTAACTAGCGACAGCAGCTTAACCTCGTCGTTGGCGTGCGCGAGCAGCGTGTGCGCCACATCTCGGTGAGGAACGTAGTCGTCCGTCCCGTCGAACTCCAACAGGCGGATGGGCTTGGGGGCGGCCGAGGCCGGGACGACGGCCTGGGGGGTGAACTCAGCCGGACGGGCGGCCAGCTCGCGCAGCAAAGTCACCAGGTCGGCAGGACTCACCGCGACGACCGGGAAGGCCGGGACAAGGGAGGCGGGCTCGCGGCCCGTTGCGGAGGATGCAGGCGCTCCGTGCGATGGCAGGATAAGGATGATGGCGTCGGTGTCCTCGGACGGGAAGGGGAGCGGCGGGGAGCGGTCCATCGGCGTCCTGGAGCGGGAGGCCGCCCACGGGATGACGCTCTCGATCGAGCAGCAGACCGGGAGCGGGAGCGGGGTCGCTCGTGACGGGCAGCTTGCCGGACGCGACCAGCACCACGTCGACGGGCATGACCGGCGCCGGCCCGAGCTGGGTGGACGGCCTGATCGGGCTGGGCCAGAGCCAGATCGCCTACCTCAAGGGCGACGGCAACCTCAGCTTCCCCGCGGCGGGTCCCAAGCGTCCGGATACTCGACGCTGCATGACGGGAGTGGTGGGCACGACGACGGAGAGGCGGGGCGGCTATCTCGGCCGAGCGGGTCAGACCCGGGTGAGCTGGGCAGAGGGACGGCGGAGCCGCGGCGGGCCAGCCGGGGCGTCGTCGGGATCACCTGGTGTCCTCGGAGGAGCTGAAGTCTCGATCGTTCTTGCTCTACTGGGGAGGGTCTCGGAGCGGCTCGCCGGCCGTACGGGCAAGGCCCGGGACAAGGACTTCGCGAAGGTGAAGGGCGTCGCGGCCCAGGGGCCGGAGATCGTGGACCGAGCCTCGCGGTGCGCGCTCTTCGGAGACGTGAGCGAATCCCACCGGCTGCCACCAGTGTAATGTTGGCGCCTCCTCGGTGTAGAATGGAAGTCCACGCGATATCCCCACAGAACAGTGCAAAGCTTTATTCTCGGGGTTACAAGATAGCACACGTCTAACTAGGGCGAGAGCCAGCACTAGACTGCCCGCCCTGCTCTCTGGGGCGACCCGGCGGTCCTCTCCTACAATGCCACTCTAGTGAGAGCCACACTGTAGCAGGGGAGCGGCTGTCAGAGCCGGTATCGCGAGGCTGTACGAGGGGAGCAACACTACAGTATGAAACGTTACCGCCACCGCCACACCCAGGATCCTCCCCACTCGAAGACTCTCTCTCCGAGATATGCCTCTTCAGGAAGCCGTGGGAATATCCGTCTTCACGCCCGCCGTGTCCATAGAACGACGAGGTACGAGCGAGGGCACGCAGAGCCGCCACTACAAGACTCGATTCAACCGCTGGACGTGATACGTGAGCTAGTTTATAGCTGCAGGAAATGTTGTCGTCTGTTTCTGTATATTCGCTTTCTCTTAGAAAAGCCCGGAAAAAATCAATAAAACTTTTTTATTTGGTCCGTCGATAAGTCGCTGATTAGCACTCTAGAGGCGTGCCGTATCTATCCGATAGCGCGCGCGTATCAGATACTAAGCGCAAAAAGGGCGGATCTGCTTTTGCCTGGCGCAACAAAGGCGTATCTTCCATCCTGTTACGCACCAGAGATGCGCCTTTTCTCTCCGAGCCGAATGCTGATCCGCCCTTGTTGCCCACACTACGCGACGACCGAGCTAACCTTGCCCGCCCCAAAAGGCAAGCCCTAGCATCCACGCCTGTGGGTGTGGGTCGCTGGGTCTTTTCTGTGTTGCCGAGGCCGTCGGATGTGCCAGGACGAACCGGACTCGCCTGCACTCACACCAGTCCAAAAGCGCCGCCTTAGGTGGGTACCACACCAGAGGGATCTCCATGCACGGCTAGTAGGGACTTTTCTTGACCCTCAGTCCTCAGTCCTCGTGGACGATTTAAGTGTCCTCTGAAACCCCCTGAAAGTTACAAGAGGAGATCTTACACGGGGCTGTTATGAGTCTCACATTTTGGAAGCAAACAAGTTTTAAACTGGTTGGGAGACTTAATTCTACTTCACTCTTATTCTTTCGTCCATGGCATCGTGAAGGGAAAACGATAGGTTTTGTTACCGATTCAGTGTAAACCTCTCACCTCGTTTGCTTTGGCATGAACATCAACTTCAGAGAGTAACCAAAGTTATAACAGTTGATGTGGAAGTAACCCAATACGATTTCCTCCTGCCTTACATTGGCAAGGCACAGTTCCTCGGTTCGCTAGCGAGAAGTTATAGAAGAGTGGTGTGCTCGCTTTAACAACCCATAGGCTCCGTATTGCAGACGGCAGGTTCACGTGTACCAAGCACATCTCTCTTCCTGAGAGGATACCCACTGCAAAGTAGTAGTAGTATTCAGTTTTAATCTCTTCAGAGCAGTGACGATGGGATGATGCTAATCTCGGACTGGCCTTAGGACTCTGTGGCTATCTTGTGTTCTCACAGCACGATGTCTAGGGAGTACGGTTTCGAAGGCTACGGCCTGGACGGCGGGAGCAGGCCGACTTCACCCCCTCCGAAGTACGACGACGGCTACCCCCATCCACCCCCTGGCAGCCAACCCCCACCGTCCAACTACCCCCAGCCCGGCTACCCCATGGCCGACTTCCACCCCAACCCCGGTCAGCCCCACAATCCCTGGCAAGGAGGCTACCCGTCGCAGACCACCAACAACTTCACGATCGTGGCTCCACCCCCGACCATCATCAACAACGGTTAGACCGAATAAATTATGGCCAGGATCCCGACAAAACTACGTAACTGCAAACGGAAACGCGTTGTTGTGACGTAGTTTTGTTGGAATCCTGGAGGAATCATGGAGGATGAGTGGTAACTGAGGTCAATCTGGCATGAGTTACATGGGTTCTAGGAAAGAGAGGCCAGCACGGACACTTCGATAACTAACTGGTATCCGCCCGCAGCTCCCACGGCAGCGCCAACGCCCATCATTGTCAACAACGGCACGGCCTGCCCCAAGTGCGGCTCCACGAGCTTAGTCAAGATCGAGAAGGAGAACACGTGCATGACGCACATCTCCTGCCTTTTACTGCTTTTGTAAGTAGTGCACTTAGCACACCAAGGAGCCCGACGTAAAATCTGTAGGCCAATCTGAAGGCTCCGGACCCTTCGAATTGACGGGTTTCACGAGCCTTCAAAGGGTCGAACCTTCGATTTCAATGGTCGGGGTTTGCAGTGTAGGCCGTGTTCCACGTGGATTCTGGAAAAACTTAGGGCTCTCTTCCACGGAGTCAGCATGTTGCCTTCCTTCATGTGTGCCGACAGCCTTCTGCCTCCCTTCTGCTGCCTGCCCTACTGCTGCCACTGGTGCCAGGCGGACGTGAGTCGCTGCGGCCGCTGTGGCAGCAGGGCTCTACTGACGACGTGCGGCCATGAAGTTATCAACCCCGTTCATGCAGCGTTTTGAAGCAAATTGTGTCGTCCTTTACTGTCAAATTATTTGGCGTGATTGAGGCTTTTTTTAAAATAAAATAAAATTTACAATTTAATCATTGTCGTTTTTCTCTCAACACGACCAGAGCTAACTTCTCTCCGATAGGTTTTACTGATGCTGAAATCCTTCCCTTGAAAAATGTCGACAGGGGAATGTCGGGCCTTGGAAACAGGCTGCAATTTTAGGGGATGCGCTTGAAAGTGCTCAGCTCCTCCACACTTAAAAAGACTGGTTTGCCGTGCTTCAACTGTGGCACTGCAAATCTACGTGCCTGCTGCAGTGACGAGTACATAATTCCGGATCGAACGGCAATGTGCTGAGGGAATAATTTCTCTAGGATTCTGACAAAACTTCGTAACTATTTGGACGGACGCGTTCTTATTAATTACGTTGTTTTGTGAGAATCCTGAGAACGATTTGACTTGCCTTGCGTGAGACCTTCAGCAGGGAGTCTAACCGGTCGGGGTATGGATGTAGGGAGATCAATTATTTTAAATTTTAAAAAACCGCCTATCATTCTGCGAGTTTTAATTTACAAAATGACACTGCGGCACAGAACAAGAGGAGGAAACAGGGATACAAAGTACAATACAAGTTAGTAATTACAAATTAATATCAAAGTCCTTGCTTCCTTCGCGCAAACTACATCCCTCTTAAAGAATGATACAAACAACAAAAGAAAAACTTGAAATCATGCAGAGCAAAATATCCTTACAAGTAAAATGCCCTCTCTTCCGCAATGTAATTATTAAGAAAATCAAGAACATATTGACCATCTCAGACTCACAGGGTGGGCATAGGATTACTTTTTGAGGGAACAATAGCAACCACAGTGAGGTCACTGGGTTGGTGCTGCCTCCGATCCGGACGGGTTCAGAAAGGACTCCATCACGAGGGCGGCAGTGGGCTGGTTGGCCACGAAGGTGCGCCAGTCGTTGGAGGCGACGACAGTGTGCCAGTTCTGACGCACAACCTCGGCGGCCTTCAGGCGAACCTGCAACATCAAGGAGAAAGAATAATATTCGTTTAGTGTTACGCTTATGATTTCAATGTTTACTCATTTAGACCACCCGATAAAGACCGGCAAATGGTGACAGAACCGTAAGACCGGCAAATGGTCACAGAACCGTAAATATATCTAGGAATTTTTACCGAGAAAAACATCAGGTCCGGCCATTCTCTCGGATCCGACAAAAACTACGTAGCTTCGTCGGTAGTACACTCGTTACAATTACGTCGTTACGTCAGCACCGGTTAGGACTCTTACCTCGCTTGGCACGAAGGCTTTCTCCAGCGCGGCCTGGAAGACGGTGAAGGCGCCATCAGGGCCCACGGCCAGCAGGCGACGCACGCAGTCCTCCTTGAGCTGGTCCACCATGTAGCGCTCCGCGAGCTCCAGCAGGTCGACGAGGTCAGCGCAGTTGCGCTCGCCCAGCGCGCCCGAGTACAGGAAGTCGACGAAAGCGTCGAACACGTCGGCCGAGCAGTCGACGTCCAACTCGACCACCTTCTCGGTCGACTCCTTTGACAAAGGAATAAAATTGGTTGTACTAGGAGGACGAGGCCCGACTTTTTTCCGCAAGAGGTTTCGCGATATTTTGGGAAAACTTTTACAGGTCTCAGGCAATGGAAAGAAATCACAAAATTCTGCATGCTTTGTATTTTTATGTGGGTCATTTGGAGACTGATACAATTCCTAATTTTGAGAGACTTATAAAAATGTTCTTTGTCATAATATTTTTAAAAAAATATTTGAAATAAGTATAATCCTTCGTGGTTACCGAAAGCTCTGAATAAATACAGTTCTTGCGTTAAATAACTTAACGCATCGACACCAGCAGCCACTAAAAATCGACATTTTTCACACCGTCCCGAGAGCACTGTTAGAAATTTTTTCGTTGAATTGACGAACAACTAATGGCTAAGTTTCTTTCTGAGTTATTCGTTACTCCGTATTAACGAATCGTTGGTTACACTAGCAACAACGAAACGTTCATTCCTCAAGTAGTCGTTAAACGAACGAAACATTCGTTAAATCGACGAATCGTTCGCTATTTTGACGAACAAAGCCAGCAACGAAAGATTCGTTAATGGCTTCGTAACGAATGTTTCATCACCGGTTTGGTCGTCAAAATAAAAAACCTTTCCTTAATTTAACGAACGTTTCGTTTCTGCCTCGATGATGAAAAACTCGTAAGCAACTTAGTCGTTAACTTAACAAATCCTAGGAACAGTGAAGTGAGGTGACCTTACCTTGAAGTCGCCCGTGAACATGGCGCGGAGGACGGGGCTGCTCGCGGCGAGCACCACGCGGTGCGCGGCGAAGTCCCGCCCGCGGCGCGCAGCGTCACGTCGCTCAGCTCGGCCAGCGAGCGCAGCGGGGCCGTGGAGGGAGCGGCGCGCGGGGTGGGCGGGCCGAAGACGGTCACTTGGACCAAGATCTCAAAGGTGTGGCATCGCAGCAGAGATGCCAGCCGGCCGTTGCCGCGCGTCCAGGTGGTGCACCCTCCCGCGAGTCGCGACAAGTTTCGTTCGGTTGGAGTTTCATTCTGTTGGCTTCCCCAGGTTTCATTTCTCGAATGAACGTTGCAGAAATGAAAGCTGCGTCGGAATTTCCTTAGTTTTAATTTCCCGAGTTTATTTTCCTCCATTTCCTATTTTCCTTTATTTCGTAATTTCCCGAGTTTTGCTGGGGCCCCCTTCTCCGCCTGCCCGTTGCCCCCTCCCTCGCCGGCCCGGCTGGGCACGGAGTATCGACACCAGAGGCGGCCGCGGGCCGTGCCAAATGGGCTGCCTGCCCTCCCGGCGCGCCGGCTGGCCGCCGGCCACGTAGCGCAGCCTACCTGCTGCCGGGCTGCCTGCGGCCTAGCCTGGGCCCACCGCGAGGTAAGGAAAGCCGCCGAGGCCGCTAGCGAAGTTGCGTGCGAACTGGTGCGCCTAGCCTAGACCTGCCGAACACCTCCGGTCGCGGAGTGGCCAGCGGTTCATCAACCACCTCTGGCGTCTATAGCCTTGACTACACTCCTCCAAGGCACACTGTCAGCAGAGGTCTGTGCTAGTGAAAAGACCGAACCGTACTTTTAATGGTTCCTCAGAAACAGGGAAATGGAGCGACTCTATTTTTAGTTAAATTATTTTTATCCAACGATTTGGTTGCATGGACGTACAGCAAGCTTTTTGCTCTCATGAAAAAAGGCTTATGTGGCGTTAAGCAGTTTCAATCTTACATCACAGCTTCACTTAGATTTGTACAGCAAGGCAGGGATATTAAATGCGAACATGGAAATACACGAGTTCACTAATGACATTTTATTGAACAGGAGAGGTCGCAGTGCAGTTTGGACAATGAAGATGCAAATGGTATTAAGCTATCTCAAATACAACAGTTAAATCATGCAGTACTATTCGCAGAACTGTATTGCCTAAAAAGAAGAAGATACTTAAAGTTATATGTCTATCGGAATCTCTGACATTTGAAAGCCAGGCATTATGTGTTCGAAGCAGGTTTCACAAACAAATTTTATTATAACAAGTGTTCGCGCAATAACGGAACACCTAAGACGTGACCAGGAAAATGTGAATAAAGGGTCTCGTTTATTGAAAAATATTCACATTCGAACGCGCGCACACACTTGCCGGCAAAGTTTTATTCCCTTGTTAACGACGTGCTGAAATTGTTTATTATTCTGTCATGATCAACAGGAGGCAGCGGTAAGTTGTTTGTAATTGTGAATGTTTTCCCTGTTCGTGTAGAGGTTGAGGAAGGGAGAGAGGCTGCTGTTCAACATCAATCTACACGCAACGCGAAGCTGAACACGACGCGCAAGACGGAGAAGTTGTAGATGCAGTTCGCCGTGCCAAGCGGAGCACTATCCAATCGCAATTAAAACAGTGCTGGAAATTCATCAAATCACACGTTACTGGGTTGCAGGGCGTCGAGCAATGAATATTGCGCGGTAGGCTGTGCCTAGCTACCTCTTGATGCGCTCACCTTCTAGGCTAGGCCCAGCCAAGCTGCCCAACTTATTTCAACGCTCGCTCGCAGCTGTCGGTGGTGGAGAGGGGGTGGACAGTTTGGAGTAGCATCACGCCTGATTGCACTCCGATCGGCCACTGTCCAAGTTCTAGGCGCTCGCAGGCCCCCCTAGCCTCTAAACACAAAACCCAGATGAGCCTGCTAAATAGTTGTGCGTCGAGGTTGGCCGGCAAACGCAAGGTCTGAACCATCACACTTCATTCAGCGTGAGATGCCCAAAGGGCATCGACCAGGCCGCACCGCACAGCCTATTTAGCAGAGTGGCGTGAAGGGTCTCGGACCCGCCGGCGCTGCATTTCTTTGCCACTCCACTTATCCAGCGGACCCTGGCGCAGAGACGCTCCTCCGGATCATCCCACTTCTTCAGCGGGACTTGTTATGATCCGGAGCTGCCTTGGCTAGGCGATCCATCGTGCCACTGCCTGCCTACCTTGGGGCCTGCGAGCTGAGAGCAGTGCCCGGGGTCAACCACAGCTGCCGGCGGATGCCGACCGCGTGCCTGGCCTCAGGCACCGTCCGCACGGCAGTCTCTAGCTCAGTACCAAGTGGCCGCCGCTACCGGACGGCCATTCGGAGCGAGCCAGCGCTGCCGTGCGGCAGGCCGCGGGAGCACGTCGCCGAGAGGCGTGGGATCTACAGGGGAGGCCCTCTCTGCCCCCACCTCTGCCAGGCGATCGGCGTGCGGCCCGCAGCCCGAAGCCTACAGGGAGCAGAAACTAGCAGCAATCAAACAGCAAGACGCCAAGGGCGCCATCCAGGCGGTGGGCGCAGCCCGCAGAGCGAAGCCCGCAGAGCGCACCCACCGGGAGAGTGGCCCGACACCGAGCTCGCTCCGGCTGCACTGTGCTGCTGGAGGTCGAGATCGGGCTGGACAGGGTGCTCGGGTCGGTCGAGGCCGCCACCATGATGACGGCGGCCGGGTCGCGGCCCGAGCGAACACACGCGCGCTGCCTGAGGGGTGGGCCGTCCAGCCGCCCCAGTGGCACCCGCAGTCAGGCCCACGGCCAGACCGCGAGGCGCCGCCCGCTCCTCGGCGGCAGACAGGCACGCGCCAAGTGCAGAGCACACCGTGGGCCTCCGAGCAGGCCGCGAGATCTGAAGGGGGTTCGAAGACGGACGCACGCACACGCAAGTAGGAACCCTTCTAGACCTCAGCCCTGCTGGCACACGGCATGCTCTGAGTTCAATGATCTCACGAGATGCCTTCCAAAAATTCAGACAGGGACACATGTTAGATGGCTTCAGAGAGAAGCGACTTGAAAGACGATAAAGTGAGCAGGAAACAATTAGTGCAGGAGGTGGACAGAAGACCAGTACAGCAGGCTGCTGCTTCTGCACTCGAGACATGCAATGTACATCAAACCTCGTTCAAGAAACGTTCAACGTGATGGCAGCGCGAGCTGTGCTCTGAAGCGGTTTACGAGAATAAGAAAGCAGCCCCCCCCCCCCCCCAAAAGGTGCGTCTGTGCAATGAAGTGTAGAAAGTGTGGCCTAGTCTATGGTGCCTTCCTCTTCCGACGGCCTGGAGCTGCAAGCTGCATCTGCTTCACTGTGCGACGTCGCTCCTTCCTCTTGTACCGTGGCGAGCAGCCCTTGAAAAGAAAAAAAAGAGAAGAACAATAACATAAATGATTAATCTTACACGCGCGTCTGTATTGCGTGGCAAGTACAGCGAAGTGATACGCAATGCAGAGGCTGTCACTCACCATCTCGGGCTGTGGACGCTGGTAGGCAACTTCCCTCTCTCGGGCTAGTCCTGGTCCTGAAGAGCTCCTCACATGGTGAGAGTTGACCTGAAACACAGGGAAGTGATCAGACAAGCCTTGAATTGATGCCAAGTCAGAAACGACTTCTGTTCTGTTGGCAATTCTCACAAGAACAGACTCAGCTGAACTACATCAAAGTTTCCGAGCTCTATCCGTTTACTGCACCAAATCATGGTAGATTATGATGCACCGAGTGAGATAATGTGAGCCTCTAGGAGGGGAAAATTAGGGTAGCTCTCCGCGTTTTGCATTGCATTTTTACCAGCACCAACCCAATGCCTTTCCTCTTAGAATGTACCCTTTGATAACAGGTGCTTCTACCATCAAGAACATTGGATTTTCAAAGTGAACTCCTGCTAAGCAACCCCAATCCACCTTTTCCCCACTGACAAGCACAAGGCTCCACTAAGTCGGAGGCGAGGAGCTGCTGCTGCAACACCTGGCCGGTCCCGCGGGCCCGCCCTGCACACCACGGCTTATGTACTTTTTGTTGTACATAAGGCTATGTACAACTATGTCGTACATAGTTTATGTAGAAATTTGTACATAACTTTGGACTTTGAGCTCTGAGAAGTCCAAGTGCATACGTTATGTACAAATTTTGTTCATAAATCTATGTATAATAGCCTACATTAGTTATGTACATTTATCATAGAGGCTTTAATTCACGTCTGAACATGGTTAACCGGCTAAGGCAGTACCATAGGCATTCACATACGTACCAACCACATCTAACTACTTAGCCCTGGGTTACAGGACTTGCCAATGTACCCTCCTGGCACACCAAATCTTTACGTCCTTTTCTTTGTACATAGAGTTATGGACTTCAGGGACTTTACATCTGAGAAGATAACTGTACATGGTGCAACTTTTGTCCCTACATTTATGTACAGTACAAGTCATACATACAGTTTGGATGATTTCCATGCGTGAACTATTTCATAAAAAACAAACTTCTCTTTATTTTGACCAATATTCCCCTCTGATATTAAATCTTTTGACGCTTTTGAATTCAGTGCACTAAAGGGTCCAGATAGAGGGGTCATACAACATTTTCTGACCATTTTTGCAGAGGTCACTTTTTCTCCGAAAAGAACGACAAAAAATTGCAAACTCAAATTTGGGCTCTTTTGAGGAAATAAATGCAGGAATAGGTCCATCAGATGTCAGGAATGTAGGACATTGGAATAACCAATAGAATGGGCCAAATCATGCATAAATTATGTACAAAAATATTGTACATAAGTTATGTACAAATTTGTACATAATTATGTATGCGTATATCTGTCCATAACTGATGTACAAAATTGTACATAACTATGTACAAAAAAGTACATAAGCCCGTGGTGTGTGGCCCAGCAGGGAGGCGCGACGCGACGCTCCTCGCCTCGTCCGCCATGCATCGCAGGCGGTGCATGGCGGACGAGGCGAGGGGCTGCCGGGCTGCACCTACGAGCTGACCCAACGCGAGTCCACGAGGCCACACTACTCCACCAGCCCTATCAAACTCCCGACCGATGCACGCCTGTGTGCCTACACTCATTCTGCACAATCTTTGCGCACACTTTTGTTCGATTTTCTCGCCTCTCGGACTTATTCATGCTTCTTTTTACATAAGATTACTGCAAGACACATTTTTACTTTGAGAGGCAGACAGCTTGGTCATAATTCAAGGTTCAAGATTCATCGCGGGGCGAAGCGAAGCCTAAGACAAGGTTCGGCAGGTTCGGCCCTGTTTAAAATGTAGCGAAATGGCGGGGGGGGGGGGGGGGGGACGAAACTTAGATATCGGATCTCAGCTGCTGGCGGTTTTAACCCCGCGCCCTCGCTCGATGCGAGGAGGGGTGAGCGTGCGCACAGTGCGTCGGCACGGCGTGCTTTCAGTCGCCCTCCTCGGCGGGCAGACCGGCAGCGCGAGGGCCCCGCGGCCCCGCCATGCGCAGCGGTGCGAATGGGGAGGACGCAGCGCCAACGCACTGCCGGTAGCTCGCCGACGAAGGCGACCGCTGCTTCAGCGAGAAGCCCGGGAACGCTGCAGTTCTCCAGCACGCCTCCAGCACGCCTCTGTCGATGACCGTCACCAGCTGCCCCCTACCATCGATGACGTGTGCCTACAACATGGCTGCATCTACTTTGGGGCTGGCAACACAGCCGTATATGCCACGTTAGAGGATAGGACATACGCCATACTTGCGCAAGCCGAAAGCAGACCCGTCCCTTGTGCACGCACACATCGTCGAGCATGCACCATCAGCCCTATTAGTGCTGTCTGAGGTTGACACATGCCGCCCCCCTCCCCCTCCCTCCCCGTGAAGCTTGTTAGAGCACGCACGAGTGTATGGCTCCTAACGCATGGAAATTGCGTAGCTAGATCTGCTCGTTTAAAAATGCAAGAGTGACATGCAAAACAGAAGAAATTGTGTAATTGCATAGCTTTTACACAGTCTTCATAACTATATAATTGTGCAGCAGCTACTCAATTTTTTCGTAATAACACGCAACAGCTATGCAAATTTTAACCCACGGATCTAGCTACACAATTTTGATCGAGGTGGAGCTGCACACTTTTGCTTGTTGTGCTGACTCCAAAAAAATAGGTAAACTAATGAGGGGCCCGGACAGGAAACTAACTCTTAAGTCTACGACAAACATCTTACGGACAGTCCCTGTAGGCGAGGAGCTGCTGCTGCAACACCTGGCCGGTCCCGCGGGCCCACCCTGGCCCAGCAGGGAGGCGCGACGCGACGCCCCTCGCCTCGTCCGCCCTGCGTCGCAGGCGGCGCAGGGCGGACGAGCCGCGGGGCTGTCGGGCTGCTCCTACGAGCGGGCCCAGCGCGGGTCCGCGAGGCCACACTGGCTTGGTCTCTGGCCTTGACGCCTCCTCGCGGGGAAGATCAACGGTACCAACACTACTGCTCGAAGCTCTCGCAGCCTTCGCGGACACTCCAGTTACGACGTTCAGGCCCGCACTGCCTTCGCAATATGTGGCTATGGTAAATAGTTGAAGTATTCTACATTGTAGTGCAGGAATTGGTACTTAGGAGAAGCAAAGTCTGATTGGCCCCTCAGAACTAGAGCAACAGTGGCCGTTCTTCAGTAGGACCATTGCAACTCATGCAAGACTAAAGTAATTGGGCCTCGAAGCAAACTCATTTATGCTACAAGGAGAAGCCGAACTCCCTCCAACAGCACATGGGGTTGGGGCTATCATGTGATTTGAAAGTTCTTGTACATTATCTCAAACTTTTCATAGATGGAAACAAGATTTTAATTTTCATTCACACCATTCACTTCTTTTCTCATGAAAGACTCTGAGAAGATTGCCTTACTTCGATCAGAATTGTTGGAGTTACTAATGGTGAAATTCTTCCGTAACATCTGCTTTTCTCAACTTTTCAGACAAGCAAGAAGCTGAGGGATAAATCTAAGGTGCTCTACCTGTTCAAGAAATGAGGAAGCATAGGATTGACTAGAGCTAGAATTTTGGGTACAATATTTTTCAAAATAACATTTTAGCCTGGTTAGTTGTTTCTTCCACTAAAAGTAGGAAAGTTTGAAAATTCCCAGTCTTAAAAGGCTATTTTGAGAACCCTTTGACCTACAATCCTGATTCTTGCCAATTTTATGCTCTTTTTTTTCGTAAAAAAGTAGAGCACGGAGGATTCAGGTTTGGTGTACTTGTTTGTCTCAGAAGTTGTGATAAAATAATAATACTGAAAGGTGCCAACCATTGCGCACTTAAACGTTTCATGAAGGAAGAGGAAGAATTATCTTCCCAACGGTCCCTTGGGAAAGAGTTGGAATGGAACAATTAAAAGTTAAAATTTATCTGTCTTTCAGAGACGAAAGTGAGGAAAAACTAAAAACATGTCTTCCCTGTTGGTAACAATTAACAAGCCCTCTGAGAACGATTTGTGGTGACAGAAAGAGAGAGGTGAGACCAAGAGGACCACTTAGCTTTATGAATGTGGCACGACACGGGGGAGCAGGCTTCGTGGGTGTCCATGGCACGATTCGCGGTGACACTGGGTACTGCATGACGACTGAGGCTGACGCGAGAGGCAGCTGCAGGTGCCCCTCCGAGCGCACCGGTGAGCGACGTAAGAAGGTGGGAGTCGTGTAGCTGGCACGGTGCGGTCACCTCGGCGGGCCTGTGGAAGTAGAGCGAGTATTAGCGTTGCTATCACAGGGCGGGATGCACGACGCGCTGGGCGTCAACATCGACGTGGCCGTGCAACAAGGACGGATCTGCTTCCGGCGTGCGCAAGAAGGGCGTATCTGTTCCATCCAGTGATACAGCAGATCCGCCCTTCTTCGAGGGCCGAATATTGATTCGTCCTTGTTGCACGCACACGTCGACGTGCCAATCGGTTGCAGGCGGTGGCACTGCAGCCCGCGGGGGCCTCGAGTAGAGCAGGGACCATACCCTTACCGGACCGCTGTCTGGCCGCCACGGTGCAAGCCGGATGGAAGGTCAAGGGTCACGGAGCAGCAGGCGAGACCAGCGAGCTCCCGAAGGACGCAAGGCAGGTGTCGCTGCCGGCTACTCGCGTCGTCAGGGCGGTGGCCTCGGCCAGGTGGCGCAAGGCGAAAAGTGCTTGTGAGGGTGCCTCCGGTGGCTCTTGTGCTGGATTCCTGCGGCGGGACAGAGAGCACTGCTTGATTACAGCAGCTCGCGAAGTGCTATCGGCCATGCGGCGCAGTGCCGCTGAGTACCTTGCATCGAGGAGACCAAGCTCACTTCTTGCTGCACACAGGGCTCCTGTCCATTCGAAGTGCAGCAGGCTCTGCTGAAGGTGTGGTCCGCTGCGCGTCGAGTCCAGCTGGTTGGCCAGCGCGAGGTTGGAGCAGCTTGCAGTGCAGATCCGTGGCGCCGTGGGGGTGACATCATCAAGGGCCAGAGGTGACTTCGGTGCTGTAAAATTTAATTCGGTGTCACAGTCACAACCCGCTAACTGCGGCACTCAAGTCGGAAAGAGCTAAAAGGAGACAACCCAACAGAATCTGAAACTGAGCGAGGAGGGGAGCGCCTAGGAGGTAGGCAATCTCAACGATCCTACGCAGCCGTGCTGTGCGGGCTGGCCTACCCTTGGCTCCGCAGGCGCTTCCCCTTGGGAACTCGTTCCAAGTGTGGATGCGTGAAGGCTAGTTCAGCTCGTTTAGAGACCGGCCCCGCTGCGCGATGCTCCCTTGCCCCCTCCCCCCCCTCCCCTCCCCCCTTCTCGTCCTCCCGTCGCGGAGCGCAGACGATAAGCCTGAGGCTACGGACGACGCCCGTCGGTGCCCACCCCACCCCCTTCGCCGCAGAGGGGAGCCTGGTGCGGCGTCAGCGGCGGGACAGCGTGGCAAGTGCGAGTGCGGGCCCGCAACGTGCGGCAGGCGCGAGGAACCGATTGGCGCCGTCCGAAATACTTCGCCCGTGAGCGGCCCAAGCAGCAGGGCCGCGCGGCCGCGCGTGACATAATAGCGCGGCCATGCCTGGCCTGGCCCTGCCCCCTGTTCCAGGAAAGGGGGCAGTGTTGCTCCCGGCTACGACTTCAGTCGTAAAGCCGCGTGCGTGGCCCAGCGAAAAGCCGGCTAGGACCCCAGACCTCAAGCGCTGTGACGGAGCACGAGGGCTCTCGGACGGGCTGCCTGAAATTTCCAGTGATCTTACCTCGCGACGGTAAGTGCGGGCACAACGGCAGGCGAGGCAGCGCAGGGCACTGTCGCACTGTCGAGGCGATCAGCAGGAATGGCGGCGTAGCAGCGGACCTGTGGGGGAAATCATGGAGTCTCTAATGCCTGCATGGCGAGTCGGAATAACATGTACGTACTACACACTGGCTGGAAATGTGTAAACATTACACCAAGAAATAGAAACTGCGAATTGGACTTAAGGATAGTGCGCAGCGTAATAAGGGTCCTGTCTCAGCCATGTATGCCATTTCTTTCGTGTAACTGTTATACTTTCCCAGTCGGTATGAGATGTTCAGTATTCACTGGCTGTGTAGTGAAGGCGGATCTGCATCTCCCCCACCCCCTCCTCCCTTGCGCCCTCGCCTTTGTCTCCACGTGGAGGGTGGAGCGGCGTGGAGGCCAAGGCCGCGAGCCTCGGCGCTGCGGCTGGCCAGCTCACAGCCCTCACAGCGATAAAGTCCAGGCCGGCGCCGCTGCCTCCCCGACGCACCCCCCCCCCCCCCCCAACACCCGCACAGCACGCACGAGTCACGTGCTAGCTTCCGGCCCATGACCGAGGGCCGGCCGGCCGAGGCGAGGGCGAGAGCATGAGCGCCTCCACGCATTCCAGCTGATCTGACTCGCAAAGTCTGATCAGGCGTAACAGCGCGATCAGAGCTGCTAACTGCTCGTCCTCTCCGCGCTCCCCTCTCCCCATCCCCCGCGGATGACGGAGGGTTCAGAACCATGCCGAGCACACTGCAGCCCCTCTGGAAAGCAACCCCTTCAGTCCCTTCAGGCGCACTGGGAGAGGAGCAGAGACGGAATCTACAACCCCCATCCTCGCGAAAGGGCCTGGGAGAGGTCCCGCGGCGTCACCCGATAAGCCGCTGGCCGTTGGAGCACCCCCTCCTCTGTTCCGGCCGATGCCGTTGACGTGTGCGTGCTACAAGGGCGCATCTACACTGGGCCCGCCCACGGCGACGTGTCTCCTATCCTTTCCTATCCAAGTATGGTTGTGTTGGCGGGCTCATTATAGATCCGTCCTCGTTACACGCAAGTTTTGACAACTTTTGGCAATTTGCAAACAGTTGTCGGAAAAAACGGAAAAGTTGACGCCGTTTGGCGTAAAGAGGAGCTTTTGAGATGCGGTGTGGCCTATCTTGTGCACCGTTTCACTGCGAATCTTTTGGTTACGGCGGTCATAGGTCTTCCAGGTACCAGAGACCTACAATCTTTCCCAATGTTTTGAATTCTGGAGTAGTTTTTGAAAATCAAGTGAAAAAATCCCCCATTTTCGGGGTATATTCGATCGCCATTGGCAGCCAGGGGCCGGGAAACTGTCTGGAGGGCTAGGGGTGATAGTGCAGGGTGTCGAGCGCTGACGTTATCTCAAATTCCCGTATATTTCCCGGTAATCCCGGACAAAAAATTGTAAAATTCCCGTATATTTTTAAAAACTTTTATCAGGAGTACCGTCTACATAAAAGGCTTGGAGGTGATAAACTTTCATAATAGGAACATTCTGCTCGCAAAAATTCGCGAGCGAAGCGAGCGAAATTTTTTTGACATTTTTATCATAAATTTGGCTATGGAACTCATTAATTAACCGAGGCGACAATGCGCCTTTTCTGTTCAAAGGGGCTATCTATTGAAAATTCCCGTATGTCACGTGGATCTCCCGTATATTTCCCGCATTTCCCGTACCCTTTTCAATTCCCCGTATATTTCCCGCATTTCCCGTATTTCCAGTATCGCTCGACACCCTGTAGTGGGAAGAGAGGTTGCAACGACCGCCGGGCTTGGTTCGGTCCCTGGAGCTCGTACTATCGCTTAAAACGGCTTGTTGCAAACCGCGAAAAGAGCCAAATTCAAATTTCCCGCCACGGACTGCGCGGCGCTCGGGCGCATCGACAGTTGCGCGCATGGTCCACGGAAAATGCCCTAAGATACAACCAGATACAACCCCCTGGCGTGAGACAATGCCGGATCTACATTAGGTCCACCAACAACGGCTTATCTGCAGCGCTACAGGATAAGAGATACGTCTCTATTATTGGGCCCACTGTAGGTGCGCCCTTGTTGCACGCACACGTCGTAGACACCATCTCAACGACCGCCCAGTGCTTCACCTCCGTGTTCACCGCTTGCACCATGGCCGCAAGAGTTGCAGCTGCACAGGTGATCTGTAAGCTAGTTGCGATCGTATGGTCGCTCGTTCGTTCGCGCATCCGGGGTGGCGGCAGGGAAAGGGGGCAAGGGTAGGGGTACCCGTGGGTGGCCGCCGCGTTCCGAGGGTGCCCCCACCCTCCCCCCTTCCCCGCCGCCACCCCGGATGCGGGAACGAACGAGCGACCATACGATCGGTACTAAATTTACTGACCAAGGGCTGCTGTGTATTCCAGACCATGCGCATAGTAACAGTGCGCTGATTGGTGGAGGCAGGAGGCGGGGTGGGTGTGGGCCAATGAGCGCTCTGCTTCCTCGCGCCCTGCACCTAGCCTGGACTACACTTCTCGGCCGTTGTCGGAATTGCACAAAATAACCCTACATTGCCTGGAGTTGCCCGGGCGCTGACCGCTAAGTGCCCTGCGCTTGCCCACTTATGCTCTTATTTGCCCAATCTGGATCCGCCCCACCACGCCTTGTGGCGACCGGTGCGTCCCTCCTTCGGCAGCACGAGGTCAGTAGTGCCTTTCCGTAGCCTGGCCCCAGTGACGCATGCATCTACCAGCTGCGTCGATTTAGACACGTGGAAAAGCGCTCTCCCTGCAAGAGGAGCCCAGCAAACTCACCAGTGTATGTCCCGGACTGCGTCGGCGTCTCGTTGTCCTCGTCCCGCTGGCAGACGACGTCGTCCTCGTTCTTCCAGGCGATCACGAAACACTGCACTCGCGGTACTTGTATCACTTGGCG